>JAMXBD010000187.1:1200000-1506615 GCA_024138025.1 Combretum micranthum | reverse complement strand
CCTCTTTTGTTAAAATTCACGCTTCCTCTCTGTCGCATGACAGAATTATTAGTCCCTTCGCGCATTCTCAACCAAAGTGGAGAATGAGGCTAAAGAGAGATTTCCAGGTGTACCGCATATTCGGTGAACATGCCTTGGATGCAAATTTTCACAGCTCTCTTTCGTCACATATGTCTTGGATGTCTAGTGAACGTTCCCTGAAACGCTCAAATAATCCATCAAGTCTTCCTTGGGCTTCTGGCGAATTCGTCCATATCAGTCAAGGTCACTCGTTCCTGTGTGGAGAAGAACTTCTCTAGGAACATCTTGCACATAGTTGCCCATGAATCTACTGATCCAGAGGAAGGTTAACGTACCATGTGTACGCTTTCTCTGTAAGGGACTTAGAAAATTCTTTCAACTTGAGATCATCATCAATCCGTAAACCTCTAGCGTTCAATGAACTTCAACAAATGTTCCTTGGCACTTCCTTTCTTACCATTAAATAGCATGAATTTTGGACTCACATAGTCTTGAGGGTATGGCTTAGCAGCAATACGTGATTGTATGGGAGTTTTGAGATTCCATACTCCCACATCAGACTAGCTTGTATTTCCCTCAAGTACGTTGTCTAGATCTTCCTTTGTGACGAAAGTAACTTTAGGAGTTTGAAGTAGTAACTTCAACTGGTGTAGCAGGAGTGACAAGTCTGGAGTGGAGTTGTATTTGGTTGAGCAGCAGGTCCACCAATGACAATCTGTGGCGTAGTCTGTGAGGATGAAGATCCTCCGGGTTGAACATGTACTGTAGGCTGGGAAGTTGAGGGTCCTCCTAACTGAATTCCAGTGTTCACTACCTGAGGTACAGGCAATTGTGTAACTATAGGCTCCCACGAGGGGCTTGCTCCTACTTCAATAGTGTCATGTCAGGAGTAGGAAAGAGGATCAACAGGTCGAGCAACTTGAGGTGCCCTGAGAAGCGCGTTGTTGCGCAACAACAACAGAGGTTCGACGAAGTGCACCTTGTTGCGTAAGCAGCACAATAGCAGCTATTCCAGGCAGGTACTGAGCAAATATTGTCATGAATTGTTGGAAATTGCTTTGCAGACTCTTGCAGTTGATGATTGACTTGCTTGGTATTTTCTTGCACAACACGCAAGATCGTAGCATTGTCTATTTGAGCACCAGCAGGTTGGTTCACATCCTCAAGTGGCATGTCTATTCAGTAGCCTCGGGATCAACATTAAGTTCTTCTTGAGTTGTACCCTCAGTGGGATCGGTAGGCTCTTCTGGAGGTGCCATAACACAAGCGTTGATTTCCCTGTCCCCAGTGAAGTCGCCAAAAATGTGTGGGTATGAATCCGGATGCAACGATCACGTGGTGTCGCGTGACTATCGCGCTACGCGTGATCTAGGGAAACAACACGTGATAGGATGATCAAGAGAGTTTGTGTAGAGAGGAGGAGTAGGCAATCTCAATAGGCTCTAACACACGTGTGACAAGCGAGGGAGCTAAATAGCATCAACCTCACTGAGTACTATGTGTTCGTGTATGTTCTTGAGTAAATTAAATGTTTGATTCACCAAGACGGAAATCCGGCAGCACGACGGCGTTTGTCCAAGATTTCACACTCTCCAAATGAGGTAAGGACTAAGGTATTTATAGAGAATCCAGCTGTCGATGTCGTCCGTCGGATCCGACAGACGACCAACGGCTAGGATGAGTCCTTCTCATTATGGATATGGTTATGGGCTCCCTTATGGACCCAGGCCCATTGAGGCCTTCATAGCAATGTGGTGTGAGCCAATTTGAGAAAGGTTGGAATTGGGCAGGCCAATTCCAACGGGCCCTACTCCAAGCCTACCATGCCAAAACTCCATGATCATCCCAATTGGATGGGCTAACTCTTTAAGCCCTGTCACATTAGCCCAAAGAGTTAAATCCAAATAATAATTAGGCTCAAGGCCTTTGTAATCAGATTTGTACATCTACAGATATAAACTAAAATTTCATGTGATTGAGACTAACCTATTTATTATTCATGTCGAATAGCACAAACTTGTTTACAATTGTGCCATGTGCAAGTTTGTGGATCGGTTCTCGAATTCATTGGTGTTACTGATACTTGAGTTGCTTCACTTGGCTTTTATTGGATCGACGCAATTAGTCAAAATTTTCCTCGTACACCCCAATATATATATGTATGTATGTATAAGGGTCCTAGAAGTCTGCACTAGCTAAACTGCCATTCTTTTTATCAAGTCATCTTATAATTAAGCACAAGCGCTAAGAACAACTTGTTCTTTTTTTTTTTTTTTTTTAACAATGCCAATGTTGAGTTTTTTCAAATTTAAGATGTCTAATCCTGTCACGTTTGGTTGATTTCATAAAGATAGAATATAATAACTATTCATATTCAATATATTTACTCCTACAATTGATTAGCAAAATAACTATTTCATGGAATCATTATTGGTGCAAATTAAGGGATTGCAATTATTTTTATAAATAAGGGAATAACTACTCTTTAATTTTATCTAACATATTTCAACATCTGTTTATGGGATCTCATTATTACTTTCTTATTTTATTCTTACATTATGCCATTCCACCACGCAGATGAACATGCCATTGATATAATTTCTTTGTATCACTACCAGCCTACCATATTTCTTGTTTAATTGATTTTGCTATTTTAGCAAAATTTTCATTTCTTAAATGTCGTTTTTATTTTATTATAATTCACTTCGATCAATTGCCTTGATTATAATAATAAGAAGAGACAATTGACTTGGTGAACCATGATTTTTTAAACAATGAAAGATATTTAAAGAGCATTTCGAAATTTCCCTTACCAATCCCTCTCTCTGTCAACTTGTTCAAATTCAATTCCTTTATCAACAATATTTTTTCCCTTTGGCGGTCATGTAGCGTGAGAGACTTATCCATATTTGGTTGTGAAGCATCCTCCATAGCAGAAAAGGAGGAACCAAAAAGGTAAAAAGTACCTTGTCTTCTTCATCTCCAAAGATGTAAGAGTATGTGCTTTGAAGAGCAAAAGGAGCCAATAATATGTACTACAATAACAAAGAGAAGCGATATATAATGCCTCATATAAAGAGAGGATTTTTTTTTTCCCCACTAAGAATTGTCAGTAATAAATCAATAAAAAATATTCAATCAATAATACGCCATAGATATATACATAATGTATAACTACCATTCTTACATTAACATATGAACAGGATTTTAGACAGTTTTCAAAGTAATCATCACTCATACGATCACCTGTTAAAATAATATCGGTAGTTACATATCACATGTATATTATATGTGGCATGTAATGCCCACCAATTCCTTTCTTAATCAATCCTCCATAATAATTTTTTTACTTTGACTATAATAAACTTACTATTATTAGAATAATATAAAGGAATTTGACTTTAAATAGCTAAATTGAAAAAAAGGAATAATTCATATACAAATCACTTTTTATAAGCTTTTTTTATTGATGTGCTCCATTATATGCCCAAGCAAGTATGAATAAGACCAAGAGATAGGAAAGCAAACGTGCTAAACCTTAAAGTTTCCAAGAGGCTTCCATGGCCAGTCCGTGAGAATTCCCGGTTTTGAAGCCATGAACAATTGCACTACTGCTTCTTAATTCTAGGTGTGTTTTCCGTTGTGTTTTCTTATGAATGCGTGCCCTTTATATATACTTCTCAACCGGCTTTCCAAAGCCCGGTCAATTATTGAAGGGACCACATGCATTTAATAACTTCAACAACTACCCAACTTTTTTTTTTTAATTCCGCTATATTTATTATCTATTCAACTTATTATGTATGTCCCTGGCTTAAAAGAAAAAAATAAAAGGAAACTTATTATTATGTCAGTAATGTTATCTCTAAAAGGTAAATCAAGTATGTTTCTATAATTCTACGTTTTCAAAGTCAATTTCTTAGGAAAATGTGTTATCAAATCAATAGATATTGTCGCAGATATGGATGCAAAAGAAAGTAACATTGGAGGCCACTCCTAGGAAATTTCACTTTTGCCATTATAATTAAGAAAATTTTCAAATTGTATCTGGAGTTTTATTTTGGATAATTTGGTTGCTAAGTAAATTTTCACATATATTTTTTTTATATGAAATTTGATTTAGATAATTTTTGTACTTAAAACAAGTTTTTACTTGAAGCAAGTTCAAACAAGTGTAGAAAATATATACAAAAACTTTTTTTAGGTACAAAAAATATCAAAACCAAACTTTATATACCAAATTAAACGTTTTGCGAATGTTCGAGTATCATATTATTCAAAATTAAACTTTATATATCTTATTGAACTTTTTATAAAATTTCAGGTACTATTTTTTATATTAACCTCTATAATAATAATACATCTTATAAATAAATAAATAAAAAATTAACAAGTACACATGCAATACTTTCTTATATTACCTAAAGGAAATTTTGAAATTTTCTGCAAAATAATTATAGATTTTGAGTGCAACTCAGAAAAGGTGAAAAGAATAAACATGTTACTTTGTCCTTTAAGAACAGATGTTGTTAGTTGTAATTTAATTAATAATTTATTATGAAAAATAAAATCAGTACATAAAGCTTATGCAAGTTGTGTTATAACAAAAGTAAATGACACAAAAGTATATATAAAAGTAATTACATTATAATGAAAAGAAAAACATAATACAAAATCAAGTATTAGAAATTTAGTTAAATCAAGCATTAGAAAATTAGTTAGCATCCATAAAAATGAGTATAATTTTACATTAAATTTGTAGAATTGTTTCATTAACACCTAAAAAAAATATTTGACATCATTTTCAATATAATAAGTATTAGGAATTTGGCTGTTCAATAATACAATTTTACTTTTGGTAGCATGGATTATAGAAATAGAAAAATGTAAAAACAACAAGTATTAGGATAGCGAATGTTTATGAGGATTTAATGCAATAAAACGGATGTTTGTTGATAAATCTTATTTTGATTAATGATTGCTAAATTGCAATGGTCCCGAGATTCCAGAGTGAAGTTGCAACGAGTACTATGGACAACGGGTCGAAAGGCTGCGATACGCCGTTAATCCGCTACCCGCATTGAAAGGCTATCTTTCGTCATACTGGAATTTAATTCATTAATAAATCTTGGAGAAGCACTTATCATTCATGAAATTACTGAAATCTATGTTGAAAGTGAAGACATCGTTGTGGTAACTTCATGACAATCCCAATATAGTGTTAAGTTCTTTAATATTGTTACAAAATTTTTATCTTTTTAATAGCATGGATGGTCCATTGATTGTCGAGTTGATTTTCTTTTTCTTTTTTTTTTTTCCCTATAGCATCATTAATGTTGAAGATAGTGGTCCAATTGCTTTTGATATTATAGTTGTAATTTTTTATTTCGTAATGGAGTTGGCAGTAATAATGGCTTCTGCAGAGTTGTTATAAACTTATAACCAAGGATGTCAGAGCAAGTTTGGGATTCGATCCGGATAAGGGGGTGTGCAACAAAGCTGAACCGTGGTTAAACTAGATTATTTATAAGATTGAATTAGGTCTTCTAAGTTGAATTAGGCGGATCAATTTGGATATAACAATATTAATTACATCATTACGTTTCTTATAGTATTGGTTGCCCAATAAGTTTTTCTCTATAACAACCTAAATATGGAAATTTTGATCCGATTAGTTTTGATACTGTACTAGCGGTTTTAATTTTCCAATTTCGAGCGGTTGAAAAAAAGACCAAACAAACCAAATTCGGTTTGTAAGTTGAATAAACAAAATAAAAATATGATCTTTTGATATTTTGGTTAAAAAATTTTCCAAATATGGTATATTGATAGCACCCGGTGCCCAGCCCACCTCACCGTAAGAACCATAGAAACAATTAGGGTTTCAAACACTCGCCTCACTTCTCTCGTGTATGATTTCTCTCTAAGATAAGAACCTAACTTCGCTCTCTCTACTTCGTTCGAGTCTTACTCAATCACTCGAAGATCTAACTAATGTATGTTTGTTTGATGTGCAGGAAAGTAAAAGGAGCCTTTTCAAGTCGGCTAAAACTCCAAGAACTATTTCCAGAATTAGGGTTTGATGATCCCTTTCTGATATTGTTGCTTTCTATTTATAGTGTTTGTTACATGTAAATCTGAGCTGGCAAACGTAAAGTAACTAACTATCTTGCTTATTGTACTTTGTATATACTATGCTGCGATGATTCTGTTACAAAGTTATATTCTTGTGTGTGTAAGACCAGCTAAGTTGTATAATCCTGAAATCTTGATGGTTTCTATCTCGTTCTGGTGGATGTTAGTCTTCTATCCAATTGAGGCCTTATTTGGTCCGTATCACATATGATGAGATTCCATGCCATATATATATATATAATTTATATATATAAATTATTCTTAAAATATGATCCATTTTGTAATTCAAACCAAATTATTATGTATAATTTGGTTTAGCTTTTAAGAAAAACATAATTAATTTGATCCATGCCTCCTCTGATGATTTATGTAGAATTATTGACCCAAATGATTTTTTTATCTTTTATTTTTGTATTAGTGGTCCTTTCTTATATTATTATTAGTGATATAAGGGATAATGTCACAAATGATACCTAAATTTTGAAAAAATATTCAATTAGGTACCTAAACTTTGAAATTAATTAATTTAATATATGAACTTTGAAATTGATCAATTTAACACCTAAAAAACTTTGAAGTTAGCCAATTTAGTACCTAAGAAAAGTTGAAGAAGGTATTGTTAACATACACAAAAAATTATTTCAAGTAGTAAATTGATCAACTTTAAAGTTAAGGTACTGAATTTATTAATTTCAAAATTAAAAGACCTAATTACATATTTTGATAAAGTTTAAGTATCCCTCATGATATTAACTCCTGGTCTGAAATATATTCCTTATCATCGAAATAGAAAACATATATATAATTTAATTAAATTATTAGTAGAGTTTACAACATTAATTTTTGTGTAAATAAGGAACATGAAAATTAGAAAAGCTTGTACGTATTGCCTCAAGATAATGGCACAAATTCTAGTACTTGAACTTTAGCAAAATATGTAATTAGGTACTTGAATTTTAAAATTAATCAATTTAATACTTGAACTTTTAAATTGATCAATTTGGTATATAAAAAACTTTCAAATCGATCAATTTAATACTTGAAAGAACTTCGTGGAAGTATTATTGGTGCGTACAAAAAGTTCATTCAAATATTAAATTGATCGATTTCAAATTTTAAGTACTAAATTGATTAATTGAAAAGTCTAGGTACTAAATTAATCAATTTCAAAGTTTAAGTATCTAATTACATATTTTATCAAAGTTCAGGTACCATCCATGAAATTAATCCAATTGTCTCTTTAACAAATTATGGAGTTTCTATGAAATGAACAGCCAAAAGTTTAAAAATAAAAATTCAAAAGTGCTAATTTATGATAGCTAAAAGTAAATAAACCAAAAGTGCAGTGCATGTGCATTTTTTTGGGCGAAAAACGTCAGTGTCTCTTAATAGTATTAACTTATGATAAGTTAAGGGATGTAAATGTGTATTTTAAAAATTTGGCGATGAGTATATATCCAATTAAAAGTTCAAAGCGACAATTTGCATTTTTCGTTCAACTAAATTATAAACTTGATTTCATTTTAAGGTTAGTTTGTGCCAGACTTTTACTGTTCATAAAATATTCAAGACAATAAATTTAAATTGATTATTTTACACAATTATAAATTCTAACAATATGGGTTGAGTTTAGAAAAGTTAATTTCGAATAAAGTCAGTCAATTTTGTTCATGGAGCTCAAATTTAGCCATATCGCATACGCAAACTTAGACTCCATTGAAATGATGACTTTAAAATGATTTTGACCCCAAGAAATCCTTTGTATTTGGCGTTTCTCATCATCAATTTTTTTTTTTAAAACATGGCTGAAATGGAAAAATAAAAGATGAAGCGTCTGTTTGGATGGTCTAATTTTTATCTGTATCTGTATCTTTTTTAAAATGATATGTATAAATATATCCGATTTGCATATAAATTTTATCTATATTTGATCTTTTGATAAGAACTACCAACTTTTTTTTTATCTATATCTATTTCTTGATAAATAATTTGTTGGAAAAAATTTGAAAAAAGTGTTTGTATTTGTCGGAAAAGCCAACCAAACAGACTCGAAATGAATGGTAAAAATGAGATGTCAATAATCTAATACTATTGAACATGATTAGGAGTATGCTAATCTATTTGTCTTCATCTATATCTGCATGATTTATACCTAATACATTGAAAGCTAAAGCATGTTTATTAAATAGAAATCTTAGTAAGATAGTTCTAAAGACATCTTTTGGACTACGTGTTAGTGATTGTGCTCTAAGTCAATTATTAGATATTATCATTCTTATACTTAATTGATAAAAAAGCGTTTATTATTATATTACTTGCATGTTTTCTATATAATAATGTCATCAAATAATCATGTAATTATTCTAAATGTGCTTAGATGATTATTATTGTGGGAACAATAATGAATTAAATCTAGTATGAGGTTTGATTAATAATCATAAGATGTTTATTAGTATGGAGATACAAATCAAACTCATAGGTATGTATTGGAGAACTAAGTACTATATTGACTTGCTATGAAATCATTATATGGATTAATGTCATAAGTGATTCTCAAAATAACTATATCATCAAATCCTTAGACCTAAAATCATCATAGATTCTAACATGAGAAATATTATGATTCAACTCAATCAAATATTATCTTTAACCAAATAATTACAAAGACTGTGACTCAGCATAATGTGAATCATTTAGAGGAATATGAGTGATTAATATGGGATTTGTCTCTCTCATTATGAGAGTGATATCTCTAGGCCCTTCAATAAGTAAGATTAAGAAATACATGGCTATGTTGAAATGAATTGAGAATGTGATCAACGTCATTTATTTTATCAGTTCACTTGGAGATCAAGAGAAGATAAGATTGAGCAATATAAGGGTGACATTATCTATGTCTTATATTAATATAGATATCGTGTGGAAAAAAGACTATAATATAAGTTATAGATTAGATTATATTGGATTGACAACCTTCATTTGATTTAGGTAGTCATAATGTCTTGCTAGAGACCACTTATGACTTGTAGAATTAAAATAAGATTTAAATCTAGTGCCAATATTAAATGATTCTACAAGGTCGCTCACAAATAATGAACTAATGTGAACACATGAATATTTTAGAAAGTGTCCGAATTTATTATATACACTGTCTTAATTAAATTATCATACTTAGAATAGGAAAGTGAGGTTTTATTACAGATTTATTTTAAAATATGATTTTAAATTAAAAGGTAATAGATAACTAAGTATCTTAGTTACCTATTTAAAATTGGAAAAGACAAGATAAAAATATCACATTTCATCCTTTATGTGTGTGTGTTTGTGCGCACATGTATGTATTGTGTTCTCTTTTCTTGTAAGACACAGAATCTTGGGAGTTTAAAAAAAAACCCCAAAAACACAAAAAGGCACATATAGGGTTTTTCTTCATTGATAGAAAAACAGAAAGACGGCAGTTAAAGATTCATGGTGCTAGTACGTCGGTGTTCCAAGTCCAAAAGGAGTTCATTTGTGTGGATATCGGTAGAGGTTGTTTGCGAGACACAACACTTAAGTCCAACAAACCCACATTTTTGGTTTTTCAATGAGGAAAAGATTTATACATCTAATCCTTCCTATGTTTTTGTTGAATCACTTGGATTCCAATGGGATTTCTTAAGTTTTATGTTTTTTTTTGTAAATATCGATCTCAATAAATCCTAACACTATGGATTGATAGGAAACCTAGTTTATGATGCTTATAACTTTAGGGTTGTCTTGGGGACGTAAAGATCTTTAATCAACGTGAAAAAAAAAAAGGACTTTAGAATGATCGGGATGTTTCTATAAGATATCTTGAAAAGTTTAAAGGATTCAAATTTTACTTTTTATACCATAGTATAAAAATTATTAAAACTAGAAATGTTAAGTTTATTGAATATAGTTATTGATAGGCAATTCCAATTGTAGGCCTTCCTAAGCCTAATTTAACCTCTCAATGCTATGGGCTAACCTATTAAGCCTTAGAGTAAACTGTTTTACTTATGGGCTTACCCCATATAAGGTTTGCAAGGCTATGTTCTATCGTGTTTGATAGTAGCTTAGTAGCTTATTACTGATTTGACAACTAACAGTCAAGACCACCTCAATATCTTTATCAAGTAAGCCACTTTGCTAATCACCAACTTGAATGGCAGACTTCTAGAAAATTTCTTAATCAATAGGTAAAACTAGGCATATGGGCCATTGTCCATAAGTTAGCCCGTCAACCTGCTTAAAAAAGCGAGTTACGGCAAAAAATGGGGCCGAATTAGCTTGGCCCGTTTAACCCGCGAGCCAAAGCAGACCGGGTCGGGTTAGCCCGCAAGCCAAGGAAAAAAAAGAAGAAGAAGAAGTTTAAAAACAAGAATAATGTAATAACATATTAGTGATTATTTATGTATGTTATGGAAAAGATAGATTGATACATGAACCACAAGTATTATAATATTTTTTAAAATATATATTTATTGATTTAAACATAAATGATGTCTAATAAATCATTTTAAAAAGTTGTTTTTATATAAAGTAATCAAAATAGCAATAAAATAAGTTATTAATATATATAAAGCCTTAAAATATATAAATATTCTAATTTTCACATAAACTAACATTAAAAAATAAAAATTAAAAAAATAAAATTTGGCTATTAGGCCGACCCGTTTAACCCGTGGGCCAATGCAAGCCAGACATGGGCCCAAAAAATTTGACCCTTTTAAAAGAGCGCCAAATTAGCCCTACCTGTTTAACCCACAAGCCAAAGCGGGTCGGCCCGCTCAACTCTATCAATAGGTGTACGATTATCAAAATCTTTTAGACATGCTTTATTAAACAACAAGTAAGTAACTTCCATATTTGTGTTAATTTACTATCTCAATAAAAAAATTTTGAGACCCCTGTTATAACTACCCTCTACTAGGGATGTTCACAGTTCGATTAACCAATTCGTAGATGTATTTTTTCAATCTAACTATAATGATCGGTTTTTTAATATCCTAATCCTAAACTGATCCATTATAAATGGTTGTAGAAATATTGATGTGTTGATTTCCAACGTGAATATGCGAATTGATATGCTGGTTTTATCAATGTCTTTTAATGTGATTTTGGGAATGAATTTGCTAAATTTGCATAAAGTTAATATAGATTGTAATAAATCAGAATTGACCTTTGATTTGGAGAATGGAAAATTCACTTATGCTCTGGAAAGGCAAAGACCTAGGAGCATGTATTCAATGGAGTTGTAGGAGAAATCAGTTGTGTCAATGTCAAAGAATTAAATGTCAACATGGTACTACTAGTAAAGGATTTGATAGATGTGTTTTCTAAAGAATTGCTTGGTTTACCACTTAATTAGGAAATTGAGTTTGGGATTGATGTGATTCTGACAACAGCTCCTATATCGAAAGTGCTTTACAGAGTGGCTCCAACTGAATTAAAGGAATTGAAAAAGCAATTAAAAGAATTGCAAGATCTTGGTTTTATACGACCTAGTATTTCATTTTGGGTGCTCCAATTATGTTTGTTAAGAAAAAAGACGGTAGTCTGAAAATGTGCATCGACTACTGAGAAATTAATGAAGTTACCATAAGGAACAAGCATCCATTGCCAAGGATTGATGACTTGTTTGATTAGTTGAAAGATCGAATAATATTTACTAAGATTAATTTGTGATAAGGATATTATTAGTTAAGGATTAAACCTCAAGATGTGTCAAAAACTGCATTTCATATGAGATACGAACATTTTGAGTTTCTGGTTACACCTTTTGGGTTGACGAATGCTCCAACGACTATCATGGATGTCATGAATAAGATGTTTAAGGATCATCTTGATTCATTTGTGATTGTACTCATTGATGAAATTCTGATGTAATCTCGAGATCTTAAGGAACATGAAGAACACTTAAAACCTTGAGTTACAAAGAATAAGGGAAAAGAAATTATATACCAAGTTTAATAAATGTAAATTATGGCTTATGGAAATAGCTTTATTAGGACATGTAATTTCTAAAGAATGTGTGTCTATCGATTTAGAGAAAATCAAAACTGTAATAGATTGGCAAAGACAAATAAATGTTATTGAAGTGCAAAGTTTTCTTAGGTTAGCCGATTATTATAGGAGATTTGTTCAATTGCATCTCTAATGAAAAAATTAACCTAAAAGCATATGAAATTTGTGTGGGATGATAAGTGTGAAGGAAGTTTTCAAGAATTAAAGAAATGTTTGGTATTAGCTCCTGTGTTAACTTTACTAGTTAGTGGAAAGGAGTTTGTAATTTATAATGATGCTTCAATCGTAGATAAAAGGGGTATTTACATGGGTTTACCTAGATATCGTGTTCATACCGTCGAATTGAATGACCTCAATCATTTGCTTTCTATCCATATAATGCATACGTGTTTAGTTGCTGGTTGGGCCGAATCGATGGCTTTATATGAATTAGCAGTTTTTTATCCCTCTAATCCCGTTCTTGATCTAATGTGGAGATAGGGTATGTTCGTTATTCCCTTCATGACTTGTTCAGGAATAACTTAGGTATGTTTTACTGCAAGATAGTAGGGTAATTTCCTATGCATCAAGAAAACTGAAAACCACATGAAAAGAGATTTAGAGTTTACAACAACAATATTAGCTATGGAGGCTTTATCTGTTCGGTGAGAAGTGCAAAATATGCACGGACCATAAAAGTTTGAAGTATATCTTCACTTTAAAGGAATTGAATATGAGATAAATACGATGATTAGAGTTGATTAAAGATTATGATGTTGAGATCTTGTATTGCTCAGAAAAGCAAACGTGGCTATTGATGTGTTGAGTAGATAGAAATAAATGAATATAGCAACCATGACCATGAGTTAAAGAGAGATACTAGAGTATTTCCAAAGAATGGACATTGAAGTGACTTTGAATAGAATTGATATTATGCTTGTAAGTTTGACCTTATAGCCCACAATACTATATCATATCAAATGAATCCAGAAAGAAGATTTAGAAGGAGACAAGATAGCAAGTGCTTTAAAAAATGAGAAAAGAAAAGAGTTAAGACTTGATAATGAATGTATTATCAGATATGAGAATCGAATATATGTGCCAATGACTAATAATTTGAGGAAGAAAGTCATGAAAGAAGCCAATTCTTCAACTTACTCAAAACTCCCGCGAAGTACCAAAATGTATAAAGACTTGAAGAAAATCCATCGATGGGATAATATGAAGTGTGATGTGGTTGATTATGTATCAAAATGCTTGACATGTCATCAGATAAGAATTGAGTATCAAACACCTGGTGGTGAACTACAGCCTTTATCCATTCCAGAGTGGAAGTAGGAAGATATCATTACGGATTTTGTAACTACTTTTTTGAATACTTCGACAAAAAATGAAGTAATGTAGGTAATTATGAATAGACTGACTAAGTCAACACATTTTATTCCATTATGATGCTCTTTAGAAAAGATGGCACTTATATCCATAAAGGAAATTGTGAGACTAGATGGTGTTCCAGTGTCAATCGTGTCAGATAGAGATTCAAGATTTGTTAGCCGATTATGAGGAGCTTACATGAATCATTGTGAACATGTTTATAGTTCAATACAACTTTTCATCCTCAAATTGATGGACAATTAGAAAGAACCATTTAGATTCTAGAGGATATGTTAAGAGCGTGCACGTTTGATTTTGATGGACGATGCGATAACCACTTGCCATTAGTTGAAGTTACATATAACAACATTTATCAATTGATTATACAAATAGCTCCTTATGAAGCTTTGTATGGAAGGAAATGTAGATCTCCTATATATTAGGATGAAGTTGGTGAGTGAGCTTTGATTGGTTAAGATTTAGTGCAATAAGCAATAGACAAGATTCAAGTGGTTAAATAAAGAATGAAGGTAGTGCAAGATTGGTACAAAAGTTATGTTGATATGAGAAAAAGGCCATTAGCCTTTGAGATCAGAGACCATGTGTTTCTTAAGGTATCTCCAAAGTGCTTAGATTTGGTGTAAAGGGGAAATTAAATCCAAGATATATTAGTCTTTTTGAAACACTAGAAAGGATTGGACCATTAGTGTACATATTAGCATTACCTCCAAATTTAGTAGATGTACATAATGCTTTCCATGTATCTCAATTAAGAAAGTGTGTATTTGATCAAATACTGTTATTAACTAGAGATACAACCAAATTTGACCATAGTGGAAAAGCCTATCAAGATTTTGGACCGAGTCAGTAAATTTCTACGAAGAAAGGCACTTCCTTTTGTTAAAATCCAGTGGAGTGGTCAACCTAAAAGAGAGGCTACTTGGGAAATAGAGAGTTCTATAAGGCAGAAGTATCCTGAGCTGTTTGATCAGTAAAGTAAAGAAAGTTTCGATGACAAAACTTCTTTAAAGAGAGAATAATGAAATATCCTTAAACCATTTAAACTTAATTAATTCATATATATATATATATATATTGCTTGTTTAGTGTATGAATTTGTTATGAATAGTATAATTAATAAATTGTATATACTGGTTGTAATAATTTAGCTAAGTAATTGGATTGGTCTTGTTGTTGTTAAAGTTTTTAAATTGAGCCCAAATTTTCTATTTTGATTGTGGAATCAAGCCCAAGCCCATGAAATAAACCTTCTTTGATCTTCTAATATGTATTAAAAGTCAACAAAGGCAAAAAATGAGATAATTATAAAGTAAAGTTTTGCAAATTACCCTCCAAAAATATACCTCCTCCACCATTACTTTACAAAAAAGGAATTCCCATCATTTTTGTTCAAGTTCTCTCTTTGAACTTCTTCAAAATCATCTACCATATTTCATCTAAAAATCAAGGCTATCTAAGGTAATGTTCTATTAACTTTTCTAGTCATTTGATCATTTGTTTCTTCCAAGTAAAATAATTCCTCTATGAATGAGTTTTAGAGCATTAATGATAAAGTCAATAAACTAAGTTGATTTTTTAACTTAGATGAATCTTAAGAACTTGGAAGAGTAAGTAAACAAAGCTTGTTGTAATTGTTTTGAAAGATACATGAATTTGTATTGCTTAAATATTATATCAGTGATGAAGTTGTGAAGTGGTGAATGATATAATGGTTAGGTTGTTTGTATATGAGTGTTTAGCGAGTGAAATGAATCTTTTAGAGCTTAAAAGTAAGTTTATAATTTGAATTTGATATGTTTAGGTTAAGGGAAGTTAGGTTGCTTAAGTCGTAAGAAGTAAATTTTTGAACAAAAACAAGTTAGATTATTTCCCTATCAATCACAGGTGTGCTGAAGGGTGTTATGCCCTTTGATCACATGATTTTGGACAATCACGGGCATGATCGTACCTATGATAGTCTTGGAATTTGTTTCTTCAAGTGATCTCAGGTATGATCTAGCCTATAATAGCCTCTATTTTGTAAAAATCTGATCATCATGGCGCGTGATTGATCTTATGATAAATGTTGTTTTGTGAAAATTTACAATCATGGGCATGACATTGAAGGTAATCACCTTTGATCTTTTCTCCACCCTTGATCACGGGTGTGATGGAGCCCGTGATGGCGATAATGGCCTCCATAACGGCTGTGATGAATCCCTTACTATAAAAATAAATATAATTAATAAATAAATAAAATAAAATAAAGAGATTAAGAATAATAGAATGTGTTATATAAATACATGTATAAATACTAAGCTATGTAATGACTTGAGTTTAGTTTAAACTTGATGAATGATTGAGAACTTAATGCTCAATTGTAGGTTAGTAATGTTTTATATGAAATTATTATCTTTTAACATATTCATCTGTTCAATCATGTTTGGTTACAGAGTCTTTGCAAGCTAAATCAGATTATTTAAGTACGTAGTAGCTTGACTGTTGGTTGAGAGGATATACATCTCTAAATCGACTATAATCAAAGATGGCTTAAAAGTGTTTGAATTATTTGTGCTTATGTCATTTAATCTAGTCCGAAGAGCAACAACCCTGCTCATAATCGAATATGGTAGCTAGGCGCTTAGGCTACCTCCTTATCATGATGCAATGACAATCTATAAATGGCTCAATGGATGGTTAATAGGGGTAATGGTATCGATATAACGTTCATTTATTCTTAAGAGGAAATAATATGATTTAGTTTACATTTATGGGACCGGTTGAATTAAGTGATATTATGTATTAAGTTAAGTAAAGATAAGAAATAATTGTGAACCCTATATTAAGCTATTGTCTTTGTAGATGTTCCTATAAGAGAGATAGGTATTCAAACTATTTATATAAGCCCCATGAGCAACTGCTGTTTTTCAGGACCCTAATTTCAACGACTTGTTATCAGAGTTGGAAAACTTCAATGTTGATTTGTTATAACTAATTATAGATAAATAACTTAATAGTTGTTGCATTGCATTAGACTAAAAACATATGACACTTTGTATTTGTTTGTATTATTGTATACTAGGCCTTTAGCTCATGTTTTCTTTTATAGGTGCCAATGATAATGAGTTCTACGACGATTTAGGGTGTGGAACGAATTGGGAAGAATTTTTTGAAGAATAGGACGACTAGGATTCTTGACCATAAAATGTTTGTTTTTTAAAGAGACTTTATCAAGACTTTTAAATTTTGATGTAATACATATATATATATATATATATATATGCTAAAGGCTTGCTTGAAGCCTGTTTATAATATTAAGTTTAACTTACCTTTATGTTTAAGACAAACAAAATTTTATAATCCTTTAAGGTAGGGACTTTAGAGGGACTTATGATGTAATTATAATCATGTAATTTACTCTTAGTGAGTAGCTTTTGTGTAAGTTCTTAAAGAAAATTTAAGTAAACAACCACCATGATCATTATCTTTTTAGATAGCTTTATGTGTAATATTTCGGTATTATATGTGATTGAGGTTGGATACGCCTTTATTTATATTCGAAGCTTGACATAAATAAGAATGTTTTTAGAACTTAATTTGATCCATTTTCTTTTATATATCTACACAAAAAACAACTAGATCAATTTTATTATTGTTTTTGTCCTACCTTTGTCCTCTTTATCTTTGGGATTTTAAACTTGTTTTTTACTCTAATAACTTTAAGCCCATTGATAATCACAATGGCCCTACTTATATTAGAATTATTATATCTAGCCTAAGATTTTGAATCTATCTACAAGTTCATGAATGGTAATCAAGCAACAATTAAATAGATAATGAACAAAAATAATCAAATAGCCATATACTCAAAGTCAACATCAAAGTAAGTCATACATAACAATCCATCAACATCATCAGCAGACATTAAATTCAACATCTAAAATAAAAACCCCAAGTTCATCAAGACATATACAATAAAATAAAGGAGAAGTAATAAACACCTATAAAATAAACTCCCATCAATGCCTCCATCTTGCATCTTCCCGATAAAATCTGCTCATCTTGATGATTTGGAAGTCTTCGGGATAGCCTAGCGTGTGCTAGACATAGGCTTTAACTCCCAAGACAGAAAATCAAGAATAAAAATATAGGAACGAGCTCCCGTAAGTCATCCTCTGTCCGTCCTCGCTCTCCACGCGTATGTAGATGGAGGAGTCCACGTATATATCTTTAGCGGTACAGGTATGGAGCTATTTTAACTGGGCTTAGACAAGGATATGGGCCTAAGAGAACCCACATGTTTTCTTCGGCCCTTAACCCACATGTTTCCCAATTTGCTCTCACTTGATATAATATAAAAGGTGTCACCTC
Source organism: Combretum micranthum (assembly GCA_024138025.1). Classification (NCBI taxonomy): domain Eukaryota; kingdom Viridiplantae; phylum Streptophyta; class Magnoliopsida; order Myrtales; family Combretaceae; genus Combretum; species Combretum micranthum. The sequence goes on along the minus strand of JAMXBD010000187.1, from coordinate 1,488,702 downwards.
CTGCTCTTGGATCTTTCAATCACGTACTCCGTTCATATAAATGGAATGCTTGAAACTTTATATTAGGGGCATATGACGTCTCCACGGCATTTAGGTGAAATAGGAATGTAAATGCAATTTGGTCTCTACGTATTGCGCTTGCCAAATGGATTGATGATTTGTAATACAACGTATATCTAATTTATTTTTGTCTCGCATATTTTTCCTATTACAAATACAAAAAGACAAACATTAAAATGGAATATGAGCGGGATAAAAATAAGCCTTCTGAATCTTACTTATGACCCCTTTTTCCTGAATTGTCCGATTGATCCAAAAGCTGTAATTTCATCTAAATTAAATAAATTAACAAAATAAAATACAATAAAATGCATAAACGTGTAAAATTGAAATTGTGATACCTTGCATTGGGAATCTTTGATAAAGTCATTTTATACTCATTTTTTATCATATGAATCATGGTTAATCATTATTGATTTTATAGAAATGATGAGGAAATGGTACTTAAGTATGTTTATTTTAATATTTCAGGTTTTGAAGGATTTATATTATAAGTATAAGCAATTTAGAGGAGTTTTGTACAATTTTGGAAACGAAACAAAACAAGGGCGACAAATATGGAAAGTAGGCCGCTAGCCTTCATCATGAAAAATTCAATACCGGCTCCAAACAAAGCAACACAACTAGCTTTCAAAACAGAAATACCAGCCTTCTTCAATTATCTTGTATGTCGGTAAATGTTACATGTATGCCACCGGACTTTGGTCAGCTTACATACAAAGCCTCCTCAACACAAGTAGCCAACTTGCCTCGGAAATGAAGCGTAATTTCAAGGCATTTCAAGAATCAAGGCCGCTGGCCTTGAGCCAACATACATTCACCATTGCTCATGAAAATAATTTTTTACAATGAAGACCGCCCAAATTAAATTCAAGGCCGCTAGCCTTGAAGGTGGCTTAAGTCCCAATGCAACTTTTCATATATATATATATATATATATATATATTCTCTCATAGATCTTGTTGCAAGAAGAGAGGAACCCTAGGCATGAAATTATAAGTCTATCTCATTGTTCCTAGATATAGATTAGGGATTATACACTAGAAAGCTTTTATTTTTATTTTTATTGTGGATTCTACACCAGGATCAAGTTAGAAACATCATTTGAATTTAGTTTTAAGAACGTGATTTTCTTGACAAGGTAATTTCGTTCTTTTTTTGTATTCATATTATGGATGGTGTTGAAGACTTATTCTTTTGTGCTTGAATATAGTTTTGAATTTATGATTTGAATCGTTCAGTTAATGATTTCTACTATTGATTGATTCCTTACTTGTTTCATGTTGTTAATGCTATTTCACCAATCAGGAGTTTTGACTTGAATTTGGAATTCATGATAGATTAGGATAATAATTGAAAAATTTATTTCTAATCAATTAAATGAATAGCTAATTTGGATTATAGATCACATAGACATATGGATTGGAATTCAATTAGGGTTTGGTAATTTATAAAGATTAGTCAATTGATCACTTTCCTAGGAATAGGGAATATTGATTGGTTAATTTAGGATAATCACTTTCTTTAGAAAAAAGGAGTTTTTTGTCTGGTGCTTAACTGCTTGAATACTAAACCCATTAGCAATTTGGATTTGCAAGCATATTCTGGTAATAACATACATTTAACTGATTTCCAGATTTGTTGGCTCTTAACGTAATTCAATTAATGTGTTGGAAAGTCATATCTTTGTAGATTAGTTATATATAAAAATCCAAAAATATTTTCTTTTTTATTTGCCTAGCTACAATTAGGATTAATACAATTGAGAGCTAGTCCTCACTCCATGTGGATACGACCTATATTCACCAAAATTTTATTACTGCACACACACCCAGTACACTAGCTGGTTAATATTTACGCAATTAAAAGAATTTAAAAAGAGGTTAAAAGAGTTTTAAAAAGAACATATAGAAAAAGCGTGATCAATCTCTAAGTAACATAGGCATCATTTCTAGGTTTTAGGATGGTGTATAGAAGTTGTTATAGGTAAGGTACTCAATTGAATGTGATAACCTTGAATATGAAAACTTCTTCTAATTTATTGAGTTTTCTTGGAATAGATTGTGTTCATTTTAAAAAAGACAAACGAAAGTAGAGTAAGTATCACATTTGATGCCTAAATCAAAAATTTTTTATAGTTTTCTACCTGAAAGTTAAATGTATCAATTCAGGCGGTTAAATAAATTTCTTTTTCAATTTTACAATAAACTACTTGAACTTTCTTACAATTAATCATCTAAGGTTTACTAAATTTTGCATTTAACTACCTAATTTAAATACTCTAATTGTAAATAATACATTTGCGTTTTTAAATTTCAACATATTATAATGCAACATTTATGTAAAAAGATTCATTTAGAATTATTTAGCAGATAAATATCAATAAAATTTTCATACATTTGTTAATGCATCAATGAGAGAGGAGTGAAATGAAACTAAGGTTTGTAATAGTGAAAAATTTTAGGGAAAAGTTTAAATTCAACACTTAATCTTTTACAAATTTTTATTTAAGTTCTCTATCTATTTTTTTTTTCCTATTTAACTCATCAACTGTTGATTCCATCAAATTTTCCACCGAAAAGTTAACATGTGTGTACTCTTGATTGGCTAAGAGCAATTAATTAAACATAATATTATTATCAAATATATTTAAATGAAATAACTAATTAAAAAGTTCAAAATTAAAAAAAAAAAATCATAGTTGTTTCTACCACTATGTAGGAAAGTTTCATCTATGTTACCTGAATTTTTTCAATTGTAACAAAATTATATGCAAAGAAATTTTCTTGCAAAGAAGGTACCTTAACTTTTTTGAAATTTCACATAAAATACATTTAGACAAAAAACGTCCAATTCTCCTTTTGTTTGCTAATGTGGCAATAAAAAAATATTTAAAAATATTTTTTCCACATTGCAATTTCTTTTATTTATTTATTTTTTTGCACTCTCCCTCTCTCCCTCTCTCTCTCTCTCTCCCCTACTTTTCCTCCTCCTTCACCAAAGTTGAGTTACCCAGCTTTGTTTCTCCAATAGAAAATGGTACAACTGATTGGAAAAGGAAGACTTCTGAAATAAATTTAAACTTTTAATCAAACATTGCACGGTAATGTTAATCAATTACTTGGAGAGAGGAGAGAGAGAGAGAGGAGTTAAATCTAGCGAATTGTTTCATTCGCATCTGTTTAGTGTCCCAACAAGTATTAGCAAGTGAAATTGAGCCACTAAAGAAGAGGGAAAGGGATGATGTGAGAGGAAGGCGATGACCTATATCCATATACTTGTAAAATTATATTAGTTACAAGAAAAGAGAGAATTCTGATGACTCATGTCCTAAGTTTGTCCCTCATCTCACCACCTATTTTGCCACTTCAATCACCTTTAGCCACCATCCATCGCAAAAAGAAGGTACCACCAAATCAAGACACCCACCCACAAGTAAACTAAATGTAACGCCCTAAAATAAGGCATTATAACTCGCCACATGTCCCTTTTTTAAAAGAGACTCACAAAGGCTCTAAATCTCAATGCCACAAAATATAAACATATAAAAATCTCCATGAACACACATTTAAGAGTACTCCAGAAGAAACAAAACCTATGAAACCTATAATTTATAACTTTCAAATATTTCCTGTAATATAAACTAAATTCGAGTTGGCAAAACCAAAGCCAACAATAATCCAGAAAAGATCTAACTTCCAACTAAAATCATATAATCCTGTTTAATAAACTATTACATAAAAACCAATACTTCAAATCCTCAAAAAGATAAATGATCAAAATATTTTTTTTTTTAAATCTTCAAAAACTCAAGAAATCCTATTTCGTATGTCATGTATAATATCCTACTCCTCTACAGGGTTATCAGGTCCACTATCGCCATCCCCATGATCAAAATACAAGTCATAAACAGACAAATCATAAATAATATCTCTATCACTTGTACCTGAAAAAGAAAGGAATGAGCGAAAATGCCCAGTACGCTAGTCCACAAACAATATGCAAATGCACAAACAACATGTATATATACGTGCAACTAACTAAATGCAAAAAATAGGATTATTATCTTCATTAAACCTGCAAAACGACATAGTTCAGAATCATAGATCTCTGATCCCAAACTTGGAGTTACTCGGACTCCTGAAAAACAACTAGATATCAAGAATAAATAATTGTATACATATATTGGTGAATGGGTACTCCCCAAACACCCATAGCCATGCTGCCAATAAACCTATATCTATCAGAATCATCTCCAAGTGCAACTTCACTATGGACAACGACACACAAGTATCATCAGGGTGCCTCACCAGTATCACTGTCTATCAGGTCTTTACTGGTCAAAGCCAATGATATCCAAAAAAATAAATTAAGCCAAATAGAATTAAGTTCATTTATATATTTGTTCCTACAGGCAATAATCAGAAAACTAAACCTGCAAGCAAATACAGCAAACACAGCAAACAAGAAAAGGTCGTACATTTTCCAATTCCAAGAATAATCTCTCCAAATCCACAAATTCTTAAAAACAACAAAAAATCTCCCAATCTCCTGAATATAAATATAACAAGAACAATATATAAATCATCACATCAAAACCCTAATTATCCAATTCTCCAAAATCATCCAAAAGCCTAACCTCTCAAGAAATCACAACTGCAGAATCTCTTCGATCAATTCCCCAGAAAACCCAATCTCCACAAAACCCTAATTGCATAAATCAACAAATACAAACAAATACATCATTCTAATTCGATCTTTTAATGAATCTATGATTTAGAGAATGAAAACTTACTTTGATTTGACTTTAAATCCGAAAAATCACCAAAGACTGCAAATAATTCGTAACCCTAGAACATCACCAATCATGAACAAACAAAACCCTAAATCAGAAATCATTTCGATGAAATCTACATATGTAATTAAGGGATTTAATTACCTTGAATGGATCTCAAATTTCTAATCATTCTCCTCAAGATTCAGATCTGATCTTCAACAGTTTCTCTCATAATCCTCTTCAAAAACACGAGAAATCTATTATTACGACATTGATTACATGTTAAATCGTATAGATCTTGTATAGATCTACTTACCCAGATTGAAGACCTTTATTTCCTTTGATTTCTCACACCAAACACTTAAGAAAGCAAGCCCTAGGTCGCTTTGGAGGAGAAGAACTCGGGGGAAAACAAGACAAACCCTAATTCTCATCATAAACTGCATATATATAGAAAATGGATTTAGGCCGCCAAGTAGGTCGACGGCCTAAGTGCCATCTTAGGCCCATTTTCTATAAATTCGTCCCACCTCGTTTGTCACTTTTCTGTGTCCAAAATTTTCCTGTTCAAAGAAAAAATTATCCTTTTAACAACACTTAAATTTCACTTCTACCCTTCATTATAACTTATTTATTTGTATATTACACTAAACATGCACCTCCACATCCAAACACTAAGCAATGACCCAAAGCCTAACTGTCTCCTCTGACCACCATCAAACACTACATTTCTCCTATTCTTTTCTCTTAGTATTGAAAATACACTAGGAATACTCAAGAGGGGGATTATGAATTGAGTATTTGCCCAAAAAATAAAATAATCAATTTGAAATTATTCGATTAAAAACTAAATTGACTTGTAGCGAATAAATAAATGATAAATAAAGTGCGTAAAATAATAGAGAGGGATAGAGTTATGAGCCATAAAAATAATGTGGAATTCAACCCTTTACCGACTCTTCGCAGTCCACCAATGCCTCAAATTGAGGTCTTCATCACTGTTTCAATTAATCTCAAATTTGAAGCTCAAGTTGAGCAATACAACAGTTTACTCCACTTTAGAAAATAGAATATTTCCTACACTTTACTAGTTTCTCTGTTAAGGATTTACAAATAAAGAAATAGAGCATTAGTATAATTTTCTCTCTCTTACTCAAGATATACAAATTGATGAACAAGAGAATAAAGAAATTAAAAATAAAGATCAGTTTGTAAGTTTGCAAGTAAAGGCTCTAAAAGATGTGTCAAAAAGTTGTCTGAAATCCCAAGCTAAGGTGTATTTACAACTTAAAAAAAAAAAAATCAAATATCCATTGGGGAAAACTTCTGTCAGATGGTTGTAATAAATGCACACAACAGTTGGATTTATGACACCAGGTTACTGGTCTCAAACCTACTGACTTACCGGTCTTCAATCTCCAAGAGTCGCACCTTAAAGATCCATTGTCGTACCTGAAATATAGGCCTTGACTACTTTGGCCACTGAAAATTAATGGACCGGCTCGTTGGTATGTGTTTTCCTTGTATCGCACCTTAAGTTTGTTCTCTTCGCGTCTTACATCAAGCCTTAAATTTTGGGTTCGATTGTTTGAAAAAAAAGCTTAACTGGCTCGCCAGTCCCATCTCCACAAGCTCGCCGATGCCTGTAATATTGATCACATTATTCCTATACAAGGCAGATCTGTATTTGATATTTATTAAAAGATCATAACTTTTTCGTACTCATCAAAATCACAACCGATATAAAATTATTTTAACAGGTACAAGAAAAGAAATAGAACATAAAACAACACAAAAAGTTAAAGAATTGACATCGCTTTGCATTAATTAAACCCTTAGCTAATTTAAAAGACCAAAAAAAAAAAACATGGGTTTTGTCTTGCTCTAAATTACATTTCCAATCCAAATGAAAGTTTAAATCTTTTCTTCACATATAAAGAATTTTTTTAAGAAAAACAATAGTGTATATAGGTAATCTATAGAAAATGAAATTTATTAACCTAATAGAGCTTGAATTGAATAGAAATATCTCCATTAACGGCATTCTTTGTAAATTTATTAGATTTTATTAGTTTTACTATAGTGCATATTGTTGTTCTTTACTTAAAGTTTCAATTTTGAGACTTATTTAGAAAGAAAATTTGAGATTAGAGAATTATGAGGGCAGTACCTGAAGAGATAGGGGTCTTTGTCTGTAGACGCCGCACGGTTCGGGTCGGTTCAGGACCCGAACCCAAACCGTCGGTTCACGGTTCCACATTTCGTGGAACCGGAACTGGAACCGCCAGAGCCGGGGCGGTTCGCGGTTCCACGGAACCGCCGATTCTGACGGTTTCTGGTTTCGGTTCCTGAACCGTTAAACCAAGTTTTCTTTTTTAAAAAAAAAATAAAAAATAAAAAAGACCTACCCTCTACCCTTCCCCTCCTCCTTCCCTCCACCCTCCCAAACAAACACACCAAAATCATTCTATATGTGTGTGTTTCGGGTTTTTTTTTTATAACACGGTTCGGAACCGGTGGAACCGCCGGGGACGGTTCGAGGCAGTTCACGGTTCGGAACCACCCCTTGATGATGTCTATTTATCTGATTTCTTGCTACTGTCCTTCTCATGGGTGTTGAACATGGCAAGAAGGCAATAAAGACTAGGAGTAAGTAAGATGCAATTATAAAATAGGTTAGTTTCAATGTTTTTGAACATGGCAAAAAGGCAATAAAGACTAGGATAAGTAAGATGTAATTATAAAATAGGTAAGTTTCAACGTTTTGAGATTTTTTTTTTTTTTAATTTGGGATTAGGGCTAGAGAAAGAAGAGGAGGAGGATGGAGGGATAGAGAGAAGGAAAAGTGCAAAAAATAAAAAATGAATAAATAAAAGAAATTGCCAATGTGAAAAAGAAATTAATTATTAATTTTTTTTTCCCATGTCAGCAAATGAATGGAGCATTGGATTTTTTCTTTCCAAATATACTTTATGTGAAATTTTGAAAAGTTAAGGTATCTTCTTTGCAAAAAAAAAAAAAAAAAAAAAAAAAAAAAAAAAAGTTTTTAGATACAATTCTATTATAATCGAAAAAATTCAAGTACCGTGAATAAAACTTACTCATCACAATGTTGTCCTACCCTAAAGGTAGGCAAACAGGCCTAGCGGGCTGGGCCATTTTGGCTCACTTTTAAATAGTAAAAATTCTAGGTTGGGTACGACTTGCTTCGGCTCGTAGGCTAAACAGACCGACCTGCGGGCTAAATGAATTTTTTTTTGTTATTTTTTTTTATGTTAGTTTATGTAAATATTAGAATATTTATATATTTTAGGGTTTTATATATATTAAAGATTAATTTTGTTACCATTTTGATTATTTATAAATAAAAACAAGTTTTTAAAATAATTTATTAAATTTCATATTACATTTAAATCAATAAATATATACTTAAAAAATATTATAATGCTTATGAGGCTTGTATTAATCTATTTTCTTTCATAATATATCATAAATAATCACTAATATATTATTAATTATTCTTATTCTTAAACTTTTCCTCTTTTTTTTACTTTTATTTTTTAAATCTTCGCCCAAGGCCTGCCTAGCCTATCATAGGCCAACTCGCTTTCATCTGAGCTAAACAAGCTAGGCTAATTTAGCCTACATTTAAACAAGCCAAATAAAATTGGCCATAGTTTACTTTTTTTGAGCAAGTAAATAGTCCAGGTCACAGTCAATCCCTTTTACCTAGCTCCATACCCTTTGCTGGCCATCTAAGATTGAGGTCCAGTGGCCAATAGCTGGTGCGGGCGGGGGGTGTTGGAGAAAAAAACCATGCACCCATGAAACGTCAGTACCCTATTTTTACAACACTCAATCCACTTGGAAGGTTGCATACAGCAAATTTCTCAAGTAAGCAAAGCATAAACGACATGATTTAAGGGCTGCAATGCACGAACAACCTCAGAAATTGAAACGAACAGGGCAGGCATAAGAGGGGAGATTTAGAAACCAACAATTTAAATTTTATTTCCTGCTAAAGAAAACAGATAACAGTAGCACTTTCAAAAGAAAGGAAAATTTAGTTGATACAATTGCATCGGTAATGCACTTTCTCATGCATTTCAATCACTAGGAAAGCAAAACAACTCCTTCAGATTATGTTTGATGCTCCCCAAAAAATGTTGCTGACCATCGTGTTCTTGTTTGGAGATTTATTAAGTGGCTGGCGATGGTCCACGTTTTCAATTAATTATTTTTATAATTGTCTATTACTTTTATTATATTATTTTAATTAATATATTAGGTAATAAAATCTGGTCAATTAATTGTTTTGGACCAATCAAGAGATGACACGTCTTAACTCTTAATGGAAATTTTAACCGAGTTATTAGAAGGATTTAAATATTTATTAAAAACGTTAAGATTTAAATAGAAAAAATAAAAAGTCATTAAGAATTTACATAGAAAATTAGCGCAAGATTGAGGATTAAATTTGTGCCATCCTAAAATTTTATGATTATGAAAGTTCACGATTTGCAATTAACATTGCTGCAATATTTGTAAATATAGGGTAAATGTCATATGATACTTAAACTTCACCTATTTCTACAATTAATTATCTAAAGTTTCAATGTGTTGCTTGAGTATCTTAAGTTTTCAATCAACTACTGGATTTTTTTTTTCCAATTTTTTTTCAATTAATTATTCAAATAGAGTTAGTTTATATGATATTGAAGATGTATATGTAATATATTAATACTTTTAAACTTCACACAGTTAATTATTAAAATAAGCAAACTTCATGTTCTAAATATTTTATTCATTGTTGCAAATAAGTCTAAATTATTCAAAAACAGTCATTACTTAATTTTAATTTTTGAGGCTAGAGGATTGAAAAAGTGAAAGCGAATGGACTAGGGTGGATAGGGAGAATCCTCGTGGGATATAAAATATAGGTATAGAAGAACCAACTGTGAAAGTGAAATGAAATTAGAAAGAGCATTCATTTGAACTTAGATATTGGTGAACCCAACAAAGGATAGTTAGTTGAACTCTGGGTTCTTTTAGCCTAACTTAAGCTAATAAACTATTGTCAAGGATCATGAGAGGATCTGTACTACAAAATCATAGGTATGTTGGACTGAAATTATCAGTCAGGGACTCTATAATTACAGTTTGTATTTGTGAATGACATTTCATCCATGCAATTACACACCACTTCTACTTGTAATTTTGGAGTAAATACTAAATCATTACTAGTTTAGGAGCTCAAGTGAGTAATGTTTGCTAGTTGGAGTAGTTAATGATATATACAACATTTATATATATTGTTGGACGTGCCGTTAGTGGGAATATGTATACTTAGTAGGTGTTGCACCATGATGCTATACCAACATTATAATTTAGAAGAGAAAAGAATACAATAATTTTTTGAACATATTATTCCACTTTATTCTATCACCTAATTACTTGAGTTATTAAGTATATACAATGGTATAGCTTCATGTCTCCTTAATAAAAGATGTTTTTGAAATCCTTGCACATCTTATGCATTTCTTGAAAGTATGAAAAAAAAAATAAAAATAAAAAGGTTATTTGTCAAAACAATTTACCAAAAAATTAAATAATACAAAAATTACAAATTAAATATTAAGATAAATTTTCAAATCACCCACTTGAACTTTTATCAAGGTGTGGATTCACCCACATCAACTTTTAAATCGATCTTCTTTACCCCTTAAGCTTTAAAAAATGAGCACAACTAATGACAATTAAAATTTTCCATGAATTTAAGGGAGTAAATTTACACATAGATAAAAGTTTAAGAGGTGACTCTATACATAAGTGACAGTTTAAGGGAGTATTTTATAACCCCCTCATTTTGTTTTAAAAAGAAAATGTTAGAAGTCCTTAATTTGTGCTAAATTTTAAAAGTTCAAGAGGTCAAAAAACTCACTTTAAAACTTCGGGGGGTGAATCTGCACCAAGATAAAAATTTAAGGGGGTAATTTACAATTTCCTCAAATATTAATAAGGGGAATATATGATATATGAAAGATTAATTTATAAGAGGAAGGATTAACATTATAATTAAAAATACAAGACTTAATGTTAATAAAAGTAATTATCATATAATTAGTAATAATATTGGCACGTAAATGTAATAATAATGGTAATAAATACATAAATAAATATATATATATATATATAATATAGCCATTCTCAAGATAAAGGATGGATTGTATTAATTGAAATTTATAACTCTAGTGATATAACATAAAACATATGTTTTAATATTATATTAGGTGTATGATATGAAAAATTAACATCATAGAAGGGTAATTTTGGAAAACAAATTAAAAAGATACTAATTTAGGGTTGTTTTCACTAAAATAATACCGGCAAATGTTGCACCTGTTACATGAGTGCTTAGTAATAAATTATTTATTATAAATAAATTATAAAATTATTTGAATAATTTTCTTATATTTATACTTTCCATATTGGAATATTTTAATGCATTTTTTTATTGTTATGTTGGAATATTTAAGTATGTAACCCCATACACACACACACAACATAACCACACTTTACCACCCTCTTTATAACTCTTCCAATCAAAATTTACAATGTCACTAAAAAAATGTGATTTGCATATACACACATGTGTAACTCTTTTTTAATTATATTATATTTTATTATAAATATTAATAAACACACCAAATAGATATATTACCTTTAATAATATTTATATATAAAATATATATTAATTGAAGAGATCTCAAAATCATCAACATTACATATTGGTTATATCATTCTATTAGTTCATCAAAGCCTAGAAAAACATAAATTTCAATATTTGATAAGAAAGGTAAAAGAGTATTATAAGCATATGGGATGAGTCATCATTTCGAAAAGAAAAAAAAAAACATACAAATAAGATTGCTTAATGTTTTTTTTTTTAAATAAATATAAGCAGTCACATTATGACTTATCTTTCACATTGCAGTTGAATTCATAATTTTCATGGGATAATTGGATAGGAGATGGACTTGAGTTCAAAAAAAAAAAAAAAGAAAAAAAAACAAAAGAAAAAACTCCTCTCAAGTAAAGGAAACTTTCCCCTTATGTCAAGGAAAGTAGATAAAGATGGTTATTTCTATTATGTTAAGGTGAGTGAGAGAGAGATCTTGAATATACTTTGATAATTTTTAGTTTTAGTTCCTTTTTAAAGTAAAATAATAAACATATTAGGTTTTTATATGGTAATTTAATAAAAAATAATATGGATAGTAAAGACACTAAAGTAGGTGAATTGTCTTTAATAATATAAATATATGTGACAATAATGGGCATTAATTGTGTTAGTAGAATAATTGCCTTATATGCTAATATCTTAAACTGAAGGATGTAGGTCAATAGCGTGCTGCCACAACAATTTGTGGTGTTGTTAAAAAATGATTGCAAGAGATACTAATAAGGCCCATATATTGTGATTCTTATTTGAACTAAGGTTTCTCGTCCAAGTTGACAACATATACTATTGTTTTATTGCAATGTCATCATTGGAACTAATTTAGTTTTTGGCTCCAACGAGCTCACACACAAGATGCTATTTGCAAAGAATAGAGCTAGGCATATGAGAAGTAAATAGATGATGAGCTTAGCATACAGCTACATATCCATGGCAGTAATAGATAGAGGATCTATTGGTGGTTACTCCTAATTTAGAAAATTATAGTAACATGACTATTGGTAGCTATATAATGGTTAATATATGAGCTGGCTTCAAATAATTTGAATGATTCATAAGTGATTAAGTAAATAAAAATTCAAATTGACATACTTAAAAATTTAGCTGCGATTATGAATCATGCATGGTGTGTCTATTGTTGAATAATAGCTTTACTTAATTTGTTATTATAAATCACCCACTTTGGTGCTTGTACTAAATCTAAAACATTCCAAGTACTAGTTGGTAGGAAGAAATTATATGGAGAGATGCATTCAATAAGCTCCAAGTCCTAAATTTCATTATTTAAGAAAAATTACACATGCCAGTTATGATGCTTTACTTTCAAGGTTGGACATCAACAATACACAAGCACTAAACTTTGTATGTGTACAAGTAAAATGACAATATTTTATATCTATTATATATTTATGCCAATTGGATTTATATATTCATACGAAAGGAAAAAATTGTTGGATTTCTTTAGAAATCCTTATCTTATTTATGTAAAGGAAAAGGAGTCATTTGTTTTTCTCAATATAAAAAGATGTCCAAAAATACATTTCCAAGTCCATAACTAGAGTAAATTTATCTAACAAACCACCAATACATTTGCTAGATATATTAAAGTAACTTGTGGCACACATAAATAGAATTTATTTAACTTTTTATTCATGTATATGGTTTACTGGAGTGTCAAGCGTTGAAACCCTTGGCAAAGGCTTGCCTGCCAAACTTTCTCAATATTGAGCATGTGGTATCCATACTCGTGCTCCTTCCATTATTCTAGGGCATGCAATATTCCAGTATACGCCATGCATATTAGATTATAAATCTAACTTATGGGTCTTTAACCAAGAAAATCCTAAATATATGTTGTATATATTTAGAAGATATTAAAATAAAGAATACCTTAAGTATATGCATGTACTTGAAGAGGACTTGAAATAAGGAGATTTGTGCAACAAAGGAAGATGATTTTTGCTGTACGTTGACACTGAGGATAGGTAAACCGCTGGCCTTAAATCATGTTCATGGCCTTCAAATTGAAGAATTTTGACAAGAGCATGGATTGCCAAGTAGCTTCTATGCTACTGGCCTTGGAAGGCTACACTGCCAGCGTAGGATGGTAGGCTGTTGGTGCATGGATAGTAGTAATGTCGATATAGCGCTTGATATTGAACGCCACCAACCTTTATTTAATTGCACCAGCCTATGTTTGACAGCGAGTTTTCCCTTTATTTTCATATATATACTTCTTATTTGTCCTATGATTTGTATGAGATGAGTGAGAAGAATATCCTACATCCTAAAGAGAGAGAGGCTACTCCTGTTGTAATTCACCAATTTGTGGTGATGATTGAGTATCTACTAGCATTACTAATGAGGAAAGTCTGTGTAATCCCATTATTTGATAGTGGAAGAATTGTATGCTGCTGGTCCTGCGGTTTTTCCCAAAATGGGTTTTCCATGTAAATTTTGGTGTCATTGATTTTAATTTTCTACAATATGATTATTTTTTTTTATTGTAGCATTAGCAAGAGGGAAAATGTTAGATCTTTTCCTAACAATGCACTCATTACTCTCCTAGGCAACCAATCCTATGTATATTAAAAGAAATATTCAATCAATACAAAATATTGTTATAGCATTTGCGAGATAATTTATAAATGACCATAAATTTAGAGCATTACTAATACCAATATACCCAAGTCAGTTTTTATAATATCTCTTTAAATTCACACTATTACCTTATTTCGAGATTAGTTGATCTTGAAAGTCTTATTCCTCTTCTAATTCTTCTTCATTTCCATCATTTCTTATTGTCAAACGTATCTTAGTAACTAGTTAATGCTAATCTTATATTAATCCCATTAGAATTTACGGTTTCAAAGAGTACTTTATGAGGAAGGTTATGCAAAGAGAGTTGGGAGGAAGAGAGAAGAAAAAGCATCTGGTAAAAGAGGCATAAATAAGGTTTCAACATTTCATAAGATTATAATAATTGATACAATATCATAGACAATTTTTTACGTACATTTGCCAACTTGACTAGTTTTTGTATCTTATTAGTTTTTCTTGTAAAATTTTCAACCAAAAATTTTTTCAACTGTAATTTGCCTTATTTTGATATTTGAATTGTTTTTTAATTTGAAAAAATTTAGGTCCTTAAGTAGGGACAAAACTAGAATGTCTTTTGTTTGTTTTTTTTTTTTAAATTTGACATTTTGAGCTTTGATGTGACACCATTTTAACTTATGATTGATGTCTACATTAGTTCATTGTCCCTCAATTGAAATTACAACTTATACAACATATTAGTAAGCTTCAAATGATATGGACATTATTCCTATGTTTTAGTATGGTGTATGATGGAATAGTCACATGTGAAGTACCCCCTAGAGCAAGACAAACTTGAATATAGAAATGTCCTTCTAATTTATTGTGTTTGCTTGTAGCAAATTATGTTCATTTGAAAACACACACAAAAAAGGGAAAAAAGAAAGGAAATTAAAGTAGGGTAGATATCACATTTGATGCCTAAGTTTGTGTATTTTTACAATTATCTACCTGAAAATTAAATGTACAATAGATACTTAGAATTTTTTTTTGTCAAATTTTCAATGATTTGTTTGAACTTTCTCCCTTACAATGAGCTGTCTAAACATTACTATTTGTATTTAACTACCTTTTCTTTTCATTTCAGTGATTACAATGAGGGAAAAGAGATTCAAACCTTGTACATCTCACTTAAGAGACTAGGACACTAGACTATAAGGCCATTGACATTGAATTACCTATTTCAAATACTATAAATGACCTTCAAAAGTTTGTAAATTTGACTTTTAAATTTATAGTAGTTAATTGCATATATGGAAAAGTTTAGATATTAAATACAACATTTATCTAAAATAAAATCATTTAGAATTATGTAGTAGATAAATATCCATAAAATATCCATTCATTTTTTAATGCATTAATGAAAGAGGAGTGAAATGATATTAGGGAAAAAGCTTTTTGGTGCCTAAACTTTGGCCAAGTAGACAATCAGATACCTGAACTTTTAAGAAGACCAATTTCATACTAGATAAACTTTTTGTATCCCTTTTTATTACAATGCTCTTTTATTATCCCTTGAAGTAATGAGCACGTGTCAGACAATGAATGAGTAAGGTAGTGAAAAAAAGGGCACGAAAAGTTCTGTTAGGTATGGAATTTGTCTTATTAAAAGTTTAAGTACCTAATTATCTACTTGGTCAAAATCCAGGTACCAAAAAGGGTTTTATCCCATGATATTAAGCTTTGTAATAGTGAAAATTTTATGATTCTCAAAAAGTTGAGGGTTTACAATTGAAATTGCTGCAATATTGTAAGTATCACATTATATTTAGCTTTACCCATTTTTTCCAATTAATTACCTAAAGTTTAAATATGAGGATTAATTATTTCAAGTTCGGAATCAATTATTGGATTTTTTTTTTTTTTGGTTTTTCCAATTTTTTCAATCAATTACCTAAATAGAGTTAATTTAGACGTTATAAATGACACTGAAAATGTATAGATAGTATATTGACACTTTTACATTTCAAGCAATAATTGTTATATTAAGCAAACTCCATGTTCCAAAAATTTAATTTACTATTTCAAATAAATCTAAATTATTCAAAATTAGGCCATTATTTAATGTCAAATTTTGAGGTTAGAGAATTGAAAAAGTGAAAGCAATTGGACTAACGTAGATAACAAAAATTATAGTCGGATGTAAAATAGTCAACAATATAGGAATAGAAGAATCAAGTGTGAAAGTAAAATGAAAATTAGAATGAGCATTCAATTGAATTTAGAAATGGTGAGCTTAACAAATAATACTTAGTCAATTTTTTTAACATAACTTAAATTAAAAGACTATTGTCAAGGATTATGAGAGAATCTATTCAAAAATCATAGGTATGTTAGATCCAAACCATCAGTCCGGGATTTATGGTTATCCTTCGTATCCATAAATGATATTTCATTGATGCAATCATGTATCTCTTCTACTTGTAAGTATGGAGTAAATACTATATTATTATTCGTTTAGGATCTCAAGTGAGTTATGTCTGTGTATATATATATAGTTAGATGTGACATTAGTGAGTTTATATATAATATATGTTAGTAGAGTTACACTCGCGATGCCTATGTTAATAATATATATTTTTAAAAAATTGACATATTCCACTTTATTCTATTGCTTAATTACTTGAATAATTCAAAGTATGCACTGGTACCTCCTTTTTTTTTTTTCTTAAAGGGAAGTAAAAAATAATAAAAAGAAAAATGCTTTTGAAATCCTTCACATATGATAATTTCTTGAAAGCATGAAAAAATAAAAAGAAAAAGTTATTTTTTAAAACAATTTATGAAAATAAATATATAATACAAAAGTTACAAATATTAACTAGGAGAATATTTGTTTCATAGAAGATTATAAGAGGAAGGATTAGGTTATAATTAAAAATCATAAATAAAAGTAATTATTACATAGTTAGTAATAATAATGACATTTAAACATAATAATAATGGTAATAAATGTAAAATATGCTATATGTATGTATATACATAAGTAGCAATTTTCAACTTAAAGATACATTATGTTAATTAATATTTTGGTAAATTATACTGGAAATTCACAATGTTTGAAGATAAGTTCATTTTAGGTCATAAACAAGGTTCAGTGTGTAAGTTCATTTTATATCATAACGCATTTTGATGGTTAAAAGGAAGTTACAATGTTTACAGAAGTGGGTCAATTGATATCACCATTAACACGTATCAACATGAGAAATATTTAATCAAAACTTAGAAAACTCTTCTTTTACAGTCTCATTGTCATGTATCAATAAGAAAAATATTTAAATAAATCTCAGAAGATACTTTTCTAAACTTTGTGAGCTCTTTGAACTTTTCAAAATGTTATGATATAAAATAAACTTACCCAAACGTTGTGACATTCCAGTTTAACATCTATAACCTTAGTGATCTAACATAAAAGGATATGTTTTAATATTATAATCAATATATGATATGAAAAAATAATATTATAAAAGGGAAATTTTGGAGAACAATAAAAGACACTAATTAAGGGTTGTTTGCATTCAAATAATACTAGCAGAAGTTGCACCTCTTACATGAGTCTTAATAATAATAATTGATTAAATCAAATGACTCATTTATTATAAATTTTTTTAATAAAATTATTTAATTTTTTCCTTATATTTATATCCCCATGTTAGAATATCTTAATGCATTTTCATCACTATTTTTACTATCTTACTAATAACATTTGCTCTACTTCCAAACATTGAATAAATAGTATATTAGTACTAGGCGATGTTAAGGAATTAGAAAAAATTTCAATGACATGCTGCACTCTTAACATTTGTAAATATGTTAAATGGCATTAAAAAGATAGTCAAAAAAGATAAAAAAAGTTTGATTAGATAATATATTGACCACTTCAAAGTTCAGTTACAAAGTTGAATTTTTGCATAAAGTTCATATACCAACTTTGACATTGACCCTCCTTTTTTATGCTATGTTAGAACATTCAAGCATGTTATAGTGGGGTAGATCGATCGTAATGGTAATGTGGATACATCGTGCATATCATGTTACACGTAGCCTAGAGAAGTGACGTGGAAGCACATGCATGGAATGACTAAAAGTGATAATGTAGGAAAGAGAACAAGCAATCCCAAGGAGCTCGAATGCACTAATGATAAGTGGAAAAGCTATATAGCATTAACCCCACTATTCTAAAGGAGGGCTATGTGTTCTTCACTCTAAGCTTTTTGATCTCTTGTGAGAGCATTTTTGTAGCACGACGACATTTCTATTAAATTTTGGATCCACAAAATGAGAAGGAGCCATGGATGTTTATAAAGCTTAGCTCTTAATGATATCCTTCGAATCGTATAGACCATCAACAGACAAGATGATTCCTCCTAATGGTAGATTTCTCAGTAGGCTCTCTAGCCCATTGAAGGCATCATTAAGCACTTGACTCCTTGAGAAAGGTTGGGAATAAATGGATAGATCTGATCCAACGATCCCTATTCTGCCATGTCAAATCTCTCTTGGTCATCCCAAATTAATGGACTTGAGTCTTTAAGCCCTATCACTCAACCTAAAGAGTTAAAATCTGGATTTAGACCTTTACATTTTGCCACCTGACCAAAGTTCTTCACATGAAGTTGAAGGGTTTGGTCGTAAAATATGTATCTTTTAATTGGCTATGGCACTATATGGTACTTATGCACTCATATAATAGTTGCATTACTGCTAAATGTGCAATCATAGCTTAATGTCTTGTTTGACACCAAATTACATTGCACAAACCTGGCACTTGCACTGTATGATTTTTTTTTATTCATAACATGACTTATTTGGCATGTCACTAGGCTAAAATACATAAATATATTGAAATACCCTAAATCATCACCTAAGTTAGAAATTAAATTAGATAGATTAAATAAATCAAGTAAAATGATAGAATGTAATTAGACAAATTGACATAATTAAATTAGTGATAATTTAAGTTGAAATTTGAGATTTTGAATATCCTTTCAAATTCAAATTCCTAAACCCTTAAACTCTAATCTAAATTTCAATTCCTTAATCTTCATGAATTTTGACTTTCTTTACTTGCTTAAAAATATCAGTTCTTGAGCTTAAGCTCAAGATAAATATAAATTTAATGTAAACTAACCTCCTAAACTAAATCTCTATCTTAAGTTATTCATTTCTAACCTATAACTTCTCAAATCATATCTTAATCACTTTCAGAACTAAATATACTAATTTGAAAAGTTTAAACCTAATACATTTACCCTAAAATATCTTAAAAGTTCTTGTCGTTTCCTTTTCCTGTCCTTTCCCTTTGCCCTACATTTCTTTCTCTTTACGTTTTCTTCCCATCTCTTTTCATCTCTCCTCTCCTCTTCTTTTTATTTCTTCATTCTCCCAAAATCAAACTCCAAACCTTAATTTCAAGAAGATTAGAGGAGAAAATCAAGGCTAAAAAAGGTGATAGAAAGTGGAAATCATGTTAGAAGTAGCTTCAACATATAAAAGGTCATGGTAGAGAGGAAGCTCATGTATATAGGATTTTTTTAAAAAGTAAGTTGTTGTTTTTATTGTGATTTGTTTGTTGTGTATGCTTATACATGATGAATTGATGCTAATTATAAGTAAGAATTAAGATAAAACTTGTAATCTTGTAATATATGAAGTTATATGTTAAAACCTAAGTGAAATCATGCAATTAGAATTAGGATTTTGATGAATCACAAAGTAGGAACCTGTATATAGATATTATAAATGATGATTCTAAGCTTATATGTTAAGTATAAGATGTTAGATTTTGATATATAATGTAAAACAAGTAGTAAAATAGGTTGAATTTTAGAAACACAAAACAGAGCAAAGAGCACGGGGGAAACATGCGAAGTTATATATGGCCATGCTCCTATTGAAATTTTCAAAACAAATGCACTTTTGACACACAAGAAGAAACATGGTTGGAACACGGTTCAACCTATCCAATTATGCTTCTCTCTATTTCTTTTTACATGTGCACGATCTCTTTATCTCGTTGTGTTTCTCCTTCATTGAGAAACACGACTAGAACATGATCAGAACATGGCCTTACCTATCTCCTCGTGTTCCTTTTTGTTTCTCATATATATAATATGTTAAGTGAAACATAGCAAGAGCATGATCCATTGTATCTCACCGCATTTCTTTTGACCTTTGTGTGCTTAGATAGGGACAAAACATGATTTGTTTATCACATCGTGTTTCTCTTTCGTGCATCACGTTTCTTAGATGTTTCCATTTAAAAAGAAGCACGACTAACACATGGTCAAATGTATCATGCCATGCTTCTCTCAAAGTTCCAAAAACGCGAACAAGAATGATGGAAACGTGATACAATGTATTTGATCACATTTCTTCTTATTCATGTACATGGGGTGAAACACAGACCATGAATCTGATCGTATTCTTCACAAAAATTAAATAAAAATAAAAATAAATAGATAAATGATGGTTAATATGTTATATTAGTTAATTTATGCAATTAAGAATGATTTTAGTGAATTTATAGATTTAATAAATAATTGGATTAATTATAGAAGTTAGATATAAAGTGAACTTAGTTAATAATCTTAAGTTTAACATGGCTTAATGAACTTCAATGAACTAAAATGAATCAGATTGATTAAGTTAAAATAGGCCTAATAGCTAATAATTGGCTTAGATTAATGTCTTAAGTTATGCTCTGAATAATATGAGGAATATATTGTTTCAAATATTTTTTTGTTAGGAAATATGAGTATTTTGAATATGAATGTTGTGATGATGTTTTATAATAAATGACTATAAACAAAAAGAAAAGAAATAATTGGATAGATATTAGAGAGCTGTTTGTATCTTGGTATAGTATTCTTTAAAGCCATGGCAAGGTTCCTATTTTCATGCTTGATCAAATAAAACATGGAATGAATGTTTAATGTGGAATTTAATGTAAGTTAATAAATAATTAGATTGCTTATATGATTTAATTTCTTGAACAGACGTTAGCTTTTGAGCCAATCCTCTTAATTATCTTTTGAGATAGCCCTGGCCTACCATTTGTTTATGTTTGGATTTCAAATATAAAAGGTACGCAGTGATGTGCTTGTTGGTTGTTTAGGATAATAGACATCCTAAATGAACTAAAACTTATAGACAACATGATTAACGAGTGTTGCTTGTGCTTATGTCGTTTAATTTAGTATGGGGGAGCGACAACCTTATTGTAAATCGAGTACGGTAGTTAAGTGCTTATGCCATCTCCTACCATGATGTAATGGTAATTCATAAGTGGATCAGTGGGTAGTAAATGGGGTAAATAGTATCGGCATAACATTTGCTTATGCTTGGGGTAAAGTAACATAGTTTGGTTCACGTTTATGGGACTGGTTAAACTAAACGATGTTATGAATTGAGATAAGTAAAGCTGTGTAACAACTATGAATTTTAGATGAGGCTATTTTCTTTTTCTCTATTTGATATAGGAAATATAAGTATTCATGATGCTTATAACAACCACTAAGAAATTATTATTACTTAGGACCCTTAGGTTCCTAGAGATTACTATGGAGTGTGAGTACTTCATTGTTGATTTGGCTACTTTAATTTAAAAATAATATCATGTTGTTGGTATATTGCACTAGTTTAAATTTATGTGTCATCTCATGGGTGCTTGTGTTGCTATGTACTAGGCTTCGACTCATTATTCTCTCTTTCCAAGTGTTGATTATATGACGATGATGGTGATGTGATGACAATGGTTTGAATGATAATGATAATTGACTTAGGTATAGGTGATCCTGGAGTATTTGGAGAAGGAGGGAAATAGATTTAGGATCGTTGGCTAGTTTTGTTTTATTTTTATTTTATTTTGTTTTTGTATAAAGAGTTGGATTTATCTTTTAAAATTGTATTTTTCTTTGAGGGCTTGGTTGAGAAGCCCATGTGTTTTGTAATGAGTTTTAAAGTTATGTTGGACCATCATGAAAAGTATACAAGATACCTCATAGTCTGGTTTTGTTTGATGAAAAGTTGATCCGCTCTTGTATAAGTGGAAGCTAGAAATATTTTTATAAAGTTTGTTTTATGTTACAAATCCAACTGTTCCAAAAATCTAACTAAACAATTTCAGTAATTAAAATCAGCTAACAATGTTTAATATAAACATATCTTTTAAGGGAGTCTATGAGTATAATACGTAAGGTATTATATGTGGCAACTATGCATGCCTTGATTTAATTTGCAATGTTACACATATTTATATATTGCCCCAAATGATACATTTTTTTTTTCTTTTTATTTTTCTCTGTTTTTTTTTATCGACTCATAATAGGTTGGTAGATCACATATGTGCAAGTATATATGCTCTAGGTAGCATATAAAATTAATCCTCTTTGTCATCTTCTATTTGTTTTATGAGCTTCCAACATGTCTCTTTATATACATTTTGCCTCCTAACCAAATTTCTCCAAATGAAATTGAAACAATTTGGGCATAAAATATATATAATTAGCCATTGCATTACCCGATACTTGTGCTTTCATAAAATAGTTGCATAGCTGTCTAACGCAA
The DNA here is from genome assembly GCA_024138025.1 of Combretum micranthum. Lineage (NCBI taxonomy): Eukaryota > Viridiplantae > Streptophyta > Magnoliopsida > Myrtales > Combretaceae > Combretum > Combretum micranthum. Next base: position 1,465,960 of record JAMXBD010000187.1, on the reverse strand, counting down.
CATTATAGCTTAATATTTCATTAAGAACTAAGTCATAACATATAAGCCTAGTGCCAGCATCGCATTTTTTCGTTTTTCCCTATTTTTAGTGAAATCACAACACGATCACTTGCATGCTTCTCTTTAGCCTATATGTATATATTTATATATTGCCTTTGACAATATACAAAATAACAATTTTTTTATTGTCTCCAGGCAACATATATATATATATATATATATACATCTTCATCAAGTCTTTTTATTTGCACACAGCATGTCGCTTCATGTCATAGGAAAGACCCATGTAATGAGATAATATATCTTCATCCTTTTTTTTCTTCTCTTTTACTTTCCTTTTTTCTTCTATTTAGCACATTCTATATTAATGGACATTGACACATGTCTTGAAAAGGAATGATTTTATTTCCTTATCCTTTCCCTTTTCATTTTTTTTAGCACCTCTCACAGATACATATCAATATATCTGGAGCGCATCTCTTATTTTGGTACATGTTGACTAACTCATAATAAATCATTCTCATGTTGTAAACATCCACATAAAAGTGATAATATGAGCATTCACACTTAATGAGATATTCCCATTGCCAAATGTGCTTAAACCTTCTTCTCTTATAAATTGATAGATGACAGCCTTGAGAAGGACAAACTTGATAGTGGTAAATGAGTATCCATGATAGTTGTCTTGCTATCATTCCTACAATGGTTGTCTAGATGCCGTAAACATTATTCAGTGAAAGTTGCCAGCTGTAACAGACGAATAGCAATAATAGTTATCTAACTATCACGAAAGGTGTTGGTTGTCTAGTCGCACCAAATACACTCGTTGACACAGTTAAGCTTGACAATAGCATTTTGCTACTTATTGCTTACCAACATAATCAGTTACAAAATTTTATTGGGGTTTTCCGCTCTAAGCCTTCATCCTTATAATTTATTATTTTTATCTCTTCTTTTTCTTTAATTTTTATCATATTTCCATGTAACAAGTTGCAATTTCCAATCGTCTGACGATTGACATGATCTCGTCGTCTCGTAGAAGGCTTGAACACGAAGTTCATGAAAAAGGTACATATGATATCTTTGCTTGCTTCAATCTATTTTGAGACACACGATTCTTGTAATTTCAAGGATGCTTGCCTTACAGGTCTCATTCGAATATCATTGACTTAAACAGTCGTTGCCAATTATTCATAAAATAATGTGCCATTACAACAGTCAATGTCATTAAACCAAAGCATTGGTACGATTCCTTCGCCATGGAATAATTAATTCAATAATTAATTCTTCGGATCAGTAAAGAGCCACATCATACGCTGTTTATATCAATCTATTACTCGTCCAACACAAGGCCAATATTTAATTCCTAAAACTCTATTGATGTCACAAACTTGGCATCCTTATTAAAACCAGTGATCTCTTCGTCAGGTGCATATGGAATACGGACTGCTCGAGTAAATCTAAAATTCTTCGTTTGAAGGTTTTGAATAGCTTTCTTGTCATTTGCTTGAAATTTCTCCATATTTATGAGAATCATGGACCATAAAGGAAAAAATAATTCCCGGAAATCCCAATATATTTGGATCACATAACCCTTTGAGTTTCCACATGCCTAGAACAAGCGATATGAAACTTCCTAGTTCTAATTTCTAAGCATGTACATCAAACCCGTATCCGCCATCATCCACTAGATCCCAACTACTCTAATGCCCTTTCTTTCTATAGAACACATCACCGTACAGCAATTTTAGCTACAATGTCCAAATCCCATCTAGCTTTCTTCATCAAACTAATTAAAAGCTTAGTGAACTAATGTTTTGATTTGCATACGTCGTGTAGAGCAGAATCGAACATGCTGACAGAAACTCATCATATCTTTCCTCGATTTCTAGAGTATAAGAGCATAGATTTCCCCATTTGATAGAGAGTTTCATTCATTTTTTTAGGAAAAGGGATCATCTTTTTGGAATTCTCTCGCAAGTTTTTCGAATTTGATCCCTTATACGAACTTATTATTGGAATCAAGATAGTGAATTTTAGAGAATGAGCAGGACATAACAATTGGAGTTAAAAGCCTTTAATGTGGCTCTACTAATATATGCGTGGACTAAAGTCTACTTTTCTTTGATTCCAGTGGTCTCAAGTCCACTACTTGTTTGTTTATGTCCAAAGCAAATTGCCTTATTCTGCTGGAAAATAATGGAACTATTGGTTCGGCCATTTCACAATATACTTCATCAGTAGAGACCTCCACATTCAGTAACCAAACCCTCTTGGATTGTGCACTTTCTGAACTGCCATCTCTGGAAAGTCTATAAATAGCTGTTTCGCCATTTTCTAGAGTGGATGGAGGAGTATCTGCTTTGTGTTGCTGCAGAAGCCTTTGGTCTTCAGTATGGTTGCTATTTGTGTGACTGTCTTCTATGGCCTGGGAGAATATGCTTCTGCTGCATCAGTGATTGTAGGGTTGAAGACAATATTCACAAATGGGTTGTTACAGTTTAACCCATGTGCAAAATCCATGTTCCCGTAGGCACCACTGAATTGGAGTCCATCGAGAGGATTAATGAACTTAGCGTCTTTCTTCTTCCTTTTTTTTTTTTTTTTTTAATTTTAACTATCATGTCCCACTTTTGGACATGTTAGCCGCATAGTAAGAATCCGTTATTCCCTGTCCATCTTTTATTTTTATGGGTATAAACCCTTTGAGCACTTAAAATTCCAAACTCCAATGCCCCAGTGTTTGGCTTCTATAACCACTTTGTAGTTGGCCTAGTGTGTTGACTTCTCTAGAACATGGCAGGTGGCTTCTAGACATATTCTCATACGAATTTGGCTTACAAACATGGTTTCCGTCTTTCGTTCTCCTTCTACACAGATTCTCATATGCCTCACAAAACTATATCACCTAGTATTTGCAGGTGTATGATCGAATCTCTTGTCCATATAATGGAGTGAAATTGTTAATTTTCTAAGAATTTCATCCTTGTTGGGAGCAACTTTATCATCCACCCTAAAAATTAAAGGCTCTTCATTCCATGGGGGATTTATACTCATACTCTAGGAAATTCTGGCTCTCAAAGCTTGATTTTTGAGGAGAGTCTACCTTTATCACCAACCTAAGCCTTTTCACATAAACGTTTAGGTACCAAAATTCAGGAGATACCTCGTTGACTTGAGTTCCCATCCAACTCGCCAACATCAGCTCCCTCTTTAACTTTTTCCCATTTCCTATCCTGCTGCTTATACCATTATAGTGCAAGAGGACTATCAAGCGGAACCCTTTGTAGGATCTCATTCAAGTCGAACCAAACCCAACGATGCAATCATCCTTTACTATATATTTATCCATATAAAAAAAAAAAAAAAAAAAAAAATCGAGCACTTGGATTCTATCCTTTGAAAAGGCAAATACTTGACACCATGTGTCTGGATTGCATTCCTTTGATATGGTCTAATTAGAACATGAGTATTTGGATTCAATGAGCATATTGGCTACTCTATTTTAATATCATAGCCAATTGCTAGTTCAATTCTGATATGTCTAGAGAAGTTGTAATTGTTGATTTTGTCATTATGAATGCTATAGAGTTTGGCTTTGAATTTTCCAACTTTGCTACAGACTTACTAAAGCGTGCTATGTGGCTTGAATGACAGTGGAAATGCCTACTCAAATAGTCATACTAAAGTTTGTCGTGTGAATTGAGTATAATTGTCGTCAAAACTTCAAAAGGCCATATCTTGGTCTCTGAGACTCTGATTAAGGTGATTTTTTTTTTTTTTTTTGTTTTTTTTTTTTTTGAGACAGATACAATGGCAAGGTGCCAAAGGCATCATCCACTCGAATTTTTTAAAAAAAAAAAAAAAAGTTGTTTTCCCCTTGAAAAATCAATTCTTTTATTTTCATGCACTACATCACCCACTTTTTTCAGTATCATTCATTGGCTTCTAATGTTGTATTTCCATTAAACTCATGTTTTTTTTTTTTAAATCTTGTAGGTTGGACTCTTGGTGACCCCTATTTCCTCCTTCAAGTGGTGGGGTAGTACCCTTTGTTGTTTTGTACCACTTTCAATTAATTATCTTCATTGCAAAACACTTTGGACATTTCAACTATCCTAACCATGGGTAAGGAGCCTAAGAAAGGTCAGTCTTATGATAGTAGTGTTACCAAACAAAAGAACTTAAGAGTTTATTTGGATAGTCGAACACAGAGGTGCGCTCTCCTCGCAGTATATGCCTCGATGCTAATCACTAAAGATTACTTCTAGGCGAGTGTGAAAAAGTGTAATACATATGGGTATCGTCTTGCTAATGAGACTTTGAACTGCAGAGTTATAGAGCCTCATCCTTAACGGAGAGCTCCACTATAGGAGAAGTTGGTGTTACATTTTAGAATGAGAGAATGAGCTTCTCTTTTCACACACAATTTTTGTATCCAAGGTAAAAGTTGGCTAGCTGGTCTAACTAGGTGAAGTACATTATAGGCAACCAGCATATGTGGAGAAATTACATAAGGGCATGAGTGTACCATGTTGTGCCAATAATTTCTGAGTTACACTTCCTTATACAGGTAACATGAAGTTTGGTGAGCTATTCATGCTAGATGAAGTGTTTAGACACACATCTTTGTGACTACATGGGTGAGATTATGGTGATGGGGGTAACACTATAACATAAAAAAGTGGTGATGACAATGGAGAGTCACAAGATTTAGTGAATCCGATGGAATTGATGAATCTGATGATGATGTTGATTATGACGGTGGCAATTTAGTGCACTCAAAAGATGGTGAGGTTTAGACACATGTTGATATATCGCTTTATGCATTATGTATAGTGATGACATGGGAACTATACCAAGTGGACAGTCCCATGGGCGCTTGTTTGCAGATGTTCAAAATGTTCTACCTCTACCTCTTCTAGTTGTTGACTTGCCACAATGATACATTACAAGGAGTTCTAACAGAACAACATTGTCGTTAAGGGGAATTGTCACTTTCCATGGTATATCGTACCCTCTTCTCTTTTGCATTCATTGGAACACTTACATGAGATAGAGGTGGATTTTGGTTAGGTTTTTAGTATGTCTTGGTACTGAAGTAACCGGTGATATCAAGGCGTTACTTAATAGAACTGGTAGACTCTTGGATAGAGCATAGAATTCTTTATCAATAACTGAATTGGAGTTTTTAGTAAGTAGCATTGTTGTAGGGTGTGCCTTTAGATTTAAATTGAGTAGGATGGAGCTTATTGCCATTGAAGCTCAAAAGATATTGCATTTGTAGTGTTTCATATTCGAAAGTTTGCAATGGAAGTTTAAAAAGAAAAACCCTAAAACCAATGTCCAAGTGTTTTTTATTAGATTAAAATAAAAGGTGATTAATTTGAATTCCATTATGCCTTAATTCCAATTCTGAAATTGATTAGAAGATCAAATCTATAGGTATTGCGACTTCGCAATCCACTTTACGGTATTCACACGAATGAGCATACCTTCAAAAGATCCTTTTTGCATGCTAGCACAATCTAGAATGTTTCTAGATCAAATTGGGGGGAAAAAAAATTAAAACTCTTGCGTTTTCTCTCTTTTTGGGTTTATAGATTTTCTTTGTTGGTCTAATGTCGATAGTACAAGTCATTAACCCTAAAAGAGACCTCTTATGTTATATCTATACTTATTCCTATTAGCTTTATTTCGGTTCATGATCTTTTTAGCTTATTCTTTTTTGTGTGGCCCTATAAGTTCACTTACTGTTGGCTATTGACCCAAAACCATTTTTGGTCAACAAAACATTAGTAGCTTCTAATAAGACATTATGTTTACCCAAATTAAGTGAAGATCATGATCCGATTTTTACTTGATCCATAACTTATTTCATTATACTTTTGCAACATGATATCTAGATTGAACATAAGGCATGCATAGTATCACCTTTATATCGTTCCATCTTATCACTTCTCAATCTCCAAGTAACTAGCAAAGCAAATGAAATTGATTACACTATCAATTCATTTGAGCATAGAAATGCATTTCTCAGTTTCACTTATCAAGGGTCCCGGAAATATCTTGCCCATAACGAGAGAGACAAATCTCATCTTAATCACTAACTTCCTATACATGATTCATGTTATGCTCAATCACAACCTTTATAATGATCTGGTTAAAGACAACGTTTGATTGAGTTGAATCATAATGTTCCTCATGTTGGAACCTATGGTCATTTCAAGTTTAAGGATATACTGGCATTATTATTATGAGAATCACTTATGACATCAATCCATGTAGTGATCTCATAGTGGGTCTATCCAGTATATGTCCTCTAATATGTGCTTATGAGTTTGATTTGTATCCCTATACAAATAGACATCTCATAACTATCAAACAAATACTCATAGTAGATTTAATTCATTATCATTCCTAGAATAATGAGCATCTAGGGACATGTAGAATAATTAAATTATTCATGGATCCTATTATAAAATAAATATGCAAAAAATACAATAGAACTACCTCTGTATCGATAATATATATAATTACAATACCCAGTAATTGGCCTAGGGCACAATCACTAATAGGATTGCCATGGCATTATAGAGCATTGTGATCAACTTAGAGCTAAAGCCGATAAAGTTAGACTTGAGATAGGAAGAAAGCTTAGAAGCAAGGATCTTAACTCGACTGTAAAGTTGGTCATTAAGCCTTGAAATAGTATTACAATTCAATTTATCTTTTCCTGTACACTTCTTTTGATGACAATTTATATGTTTAAGGATTACTTGACAAATGAAAAATATCATTGACTTTCATATTCTACTTTGCCATTTCTTTGGTAACAAAATGTAGTGGAGTGGATCCGATTACAGTAGTCATGTGCATACAACATGCGTCTCACGCTACACATAGCCTCAAATGAGTGGCGTGGAAGCATATGTGAGGAATAACTAAAAGTGATAAGTAGGGAGGAAGAGCAGGAATCCCAAAGAACTCGAACACACTAGTGAAAGGTAGAAGAGCTATATAGCATCAACCCCATTGTTTTAGAGGAGAAGCTATGTGTTCTTCACTCTTAGCTGTATTTGATCTCTTGTGAGAATATTCCGGCATCACAACAGTGTTTCTATCAAATTATGGATCCACAAAATGAGGAGGAGCCCTGGATATTTATAGAGCTTGGCTTTTAATGACGTCCATCAGATCGTATAGACCATCAACATGCAAGATGATTCCTCATAATGGTAGATTTCTACCTAGGCTCTCTGGTCCATTGAAGGCCTCTTTAAGTGCATGAGCTCTTGGAGAAAGTTTGAGAACAAATGAATCGATTCAATCTAACGATCCTACTTCAAGCCTACCATGCTAAATCTCCTTTAGTCATCCCAAATTCATGAACTTGACTCTTTGAGCCTTGTCACTCAACCCAAAGAATTGAAATCTAGATTTATCCCTTTACACATGAACTCCATATACATACACCATAACCACAATTTACTATCCTCTTTACAACTTTTCCAATTAAAATTTACATGTCTTTGAATTATATGATTTGCTTATATGCACATGTGTAACTCCTCTTTTTAAAAATAAACTTTATTTTATTATAAATGTCAATAAACACATTAATTCGAAATCTTACCTTTAATAATATTGATATAGATGAAAATAAACATATTAATTGAAGCAATTTCAAAATCATCAACGTTACATATTCAATACATCAAATTGTTAGTTCATCAATGCCCCATAAATTATAACATCCAATATTTTATAAGGTAAAAGAGTATTTTAAGCATATGGGATAAATCATTGATTTCCAAAGAGCACGTTTGAATAAGATTGATTAAATTTAATATATATATATATATAAGTAATCACATTTTGGCTTTCCTTTTACTATTTTCATGAGTTAATTGCATAGGAGATGGACTTGAGTCTTAAAAAAGGAAACTCCCCTTTATATAAAGGAAAGTGTATTAAAGAAGATTACTTAAAGTGTGCCAACGTGAAATAGGGAGATGTTGAATATACCCCCGATTTTTCAGCTTTTAGTTATTTTCTGAAGTAAAATAATAAACACATTGGGTTTTTACCATAACTTAATAATACAAAACATTAACAACTCATTCACTTTGTTGCATGGAAGGAATTGAATTTCAATTCAATATGAATCTAATAAAGTTGTAATGTCTATTACATTATTCACTTGCTATAAAAAAAATAAATAAATCAAGTAATTATTGGAATAAATGTCAAAAATCTATAATGTCCCTTGTATTTATTATAAAGAAATGATAATTGTATATGTGATTCTCAAGACAAAGATATTTATGATGAAATTGTATATAAATCATTAAATGACGATTCATGTGTGTAGGGACATGATATACTATTGATTATTTTACATTATAGTAATTCATAATGAATTGTCATTTTGTCAACCAAATGTTGTAATAGCAGCTTTACATAGAACAATAAGAGAATGTATAGCTATTGCCCTCAAGTGAACAGGCTACAAGTGGTTTAACTTCAATAATATAAGGGGAAATTGTAAATTACCTCATTAAACGAACAATGAGGGAATGTATAGCTATTACCCTTAAGTAAACAGGCTGCAAGTGGTTTAACTTTAATAATATAAGGGGAAATTGTAAATTAACTCCTCAAACTTTTAGCTAAGTGTAGATTTACCCCCCTGAACTTTCAAAGTGGGCTTTTTGACTAATTAAACTTTAAAAGATTATCATAGCTAAATACACTTAAAATCTTCTATTAAAACAAAATAGGAGAAGTTGCAAAATATCTCCTCGACCTTCCACCTATGTATGAAGTCCTCTCCTTCCACGTTTACGTGTTGATTTATCCCCCAAAGTTATGGAAAATTTTAATTGTCCTTAATTGTGCAAAATTTTTGAAAGTATAAGGGGTCAAAAAGCTTACTTTAAAATTGAGGGAATGAATCAATATCTTGGTAAAAGTTTATGGGGTAATTTACTAATTCCCTATAATGTAAATATATATACACAAATATTGATAGATGTGACATTAATGGGTACTAATTGTGTTAGTAGAACAATTGTATCATATGTTAGTATTTTAAAATGAGGGCATGGGATGCATGTGGATAACATACTATGGATTGCTAGTAATCATTTATGGTATGGATAAGAAATAATTGCAAGAGATCCTAATTAGGCCCATATAACATGATTCTTATTTCAACAAAGGTTTCTCATCCAAGTTGTTGATAGCATGTACTATTGTTTCCATAGTTGTCAAAACCATGATAACGTGTTTATAATTTTAGGAGGCCTTTTAAGTAGATTCGTGGATAAAATCATTTTTTTTTTTTAGAATCTTACATTTGTAACCATGTTTACTAATTTTATCTTTTTGAGTTAAATAGGCTAAAATATGAAACAATACACTATGCTTTTACAAGCTTATCAACTATTGGAATGATACGTTTTTTGTCACACCTCAAAAAGGGGCTTAGTAAGATTATCTTGAAGTTATCATACCACGTGGACACCCATAATATGAGAACCATCTTATAAGTCAATGATTACAAGACTAATTATTTATTAATTCCTCATACACTAATTACATATGTTCATATAATGGCATTATTTAAATTGAACTATGGAATCCAATTTTTCACATTTTACTAAGATAGTAGAGAATCGGTATCCCTTACCAAATAATAAAATTAGGTTTCATCCCTACAAAATACAAAGTCTCAATTGTTTGTACGGCTTATCTAAATTGTGTTCTAAGCTCACTGTTATCTATCTTTCTAACTTTAAATGAGTCTAATGGAAGAGCTCTCTTCATACATTCCTAACCTAATCCCAGCTAGCATTATACTTACACAATAACTGTTAGGGAGTGAGTGAAACCTCATCTTAGTCAGTTCATTCCTTATTACTATTAGCCATGCAAGTTATCAAGCATTAATTAAACACTTATGCAAATCTATCTACACACGATATGAAAGCATATGTGTAGCATATCTAGGGGGTCCGGAGCCATAGATAATGTAGATTTATGCTATCTACACGTCAGTTGTCTCCCATACTTACCCGCATGGGATGCCCTGCCTTACCTAAATGGAACTGCCTAATGGTAGCGTCTATTTAGACTCAGTCAATGCTTACCCATCATTGGTAAAAAGTAAATATTCCCCAACGTGTACGCGTTTTATGCTAGTCAATATTTTCAATCTAACCATTACTAAATAATGGCAAATCAAACTAACCATTACTAATTAATGATGAATCAGGTAGGTAGACCCCAACTCAAGTAACATCTACCACCATAGTGGCCATCACCTAATAAAGATAAATCCGGCAGGTAAACCCCAACTTAAGTAACATCTACCGCCAATACAAGTCTCAGAAATGTCCTAGGTATGTTTCATAAACTCATTTGGAAAATTCGTTTAAAAAGAATGAACAGGGAGTAACTTGAGATTCTCCATGTTATGTTCTTTAAAAATACATTTCAAAATATTTTCAATTGTAAATTCCATAATATTTCCTACAAGAGGTTTCAATCGCATGCGACGAGTATATCTTATTGTTTTAGTCAAGTGTTCATAGTTATCCATTTATTCTAATGATCATGTGGATGATAGCATCCACAATAACTAATCATTCAACAAACAATAATACAACCAACATAACAGCAACAGTAACAAACACAAGCAAATAGCAGATCATCTGAATTCCTTCACCTGAGCGTTCTTGTTTGCTTTTTACGTCCTTGGAAAGTACTCAGGTAGACTCAATATTTAACATATATTCATTATTATACTAGTTATTTGTATAATGATTCCGATTATGCTCGTTTATAGTCTAATTCAAATTTTAATTAATCCTAGTCTATTTTTTGTACTTAATTAGGAATTCCAAATTTTATAAAAGATATATTCTTCCAGTAAATTCATAAAATTCGCAATAATACATTTTATGTAAGAGAAGTTTTATAATTTGTAGATTCCAATTTTAATTATGTAAACCTAAACTAAGCCTATTATATCTTTTAGCTCTATTTTTAGTATATGAATAGTTAATTTGTTGTTCATAAAGTTTTCTATTTTCTAGTTTATATATATATATATATATATAATTTGTATTAATGAGTTTTATTTAGGAAAAATGATCTAAATAGTTTTCGATGTTACTTTTTATCATGTATCTTTAACTAAACCTATAATATTAATTTTAACTTGGATTTTCATATATAAACAAGCATTATTAAGCTTGTTTTGAGTTCTTAATTCTATTAATCTGTAAATTCTATTTATTTTATGATTGCTGATAAATGTTATAGAATAATTAGGTCTTATTTTGCTTAATAATTTTATTATTAAGCCGTTATTATTTATGTGGTACTTTTAGTATGTCTACTTTAAGGTAGTTAATATTTATTACTTATTATTTATTTTCATTGTGCTTCTCTTATTTCTAATTCACGTTTTTATCTATATTTAAGGGAATCATACTATTAGAATTTATCGATATTTACATTCTTAATACCTACTTTGATAGGGAAAGTTTCTTTATTATTTACTTTGTCTATCAACCTTATGTCTAATAATTTGAAATTTCTATTATTTATAAGATTATATTTTATCATTTAATCACTAGCTTATTTTTCTAACATATTTATAGGTTCATTGACTTAGACATGTGTCAAATGTATATTAATTGTTAGATCTTGATTCCTAAGGTCTTGTTTGTATTATGCTATTAGATGTCCCTTCCTGCTTGATGCTTATGGTTGATGCTTATGGTTGATGTAAGTTTTGTTTGCTTGAGTGTTGGTTATGATATTGATCTAGTGGTTTATGGTGGGGTACAAGTGGAAGGTTGTAGTTTGTTGTGTTTTGTGTTGATGGGAGATGGGACTTTCATGGTGGATTTTTGGGGAAAAACAGGGGCCGTTATGTTATGTTTTTGGCTGCTATTGCGGAGAAAAAATGTTGTTGGTTTTGTTAGTTTTATGATTCAAGAGTTGGAGAAATAAATTAGTTTATTTGCTAGCTCATAATGTATATTTATATAAGCTAAATATGTTGTATTGGTTGTGCAAGTGGGGTGCTTGTTCGATGAAAAATTGTAGACTGAAGGTTACATTTTACGTCTGTAATTTTTGGAGCTTCTAACGTCGATTTTATGTGTTCTTGAATAATAGATTTCTCAAGTCAACGTTCATCTATCTATGTGTCTATTTAATGTATTTTTATTAGAGCTTGAAGGAGTCAAATTTTCCAAGTTATGGCTTGAGTTTTCCTAAAAATCCTATGGTCATTCATGGTGGAGGCAAGTGTAATAACTTGCAAATTTTGTTGTCTCTTTAGCTGCTGTACTAATGGGAATCAGGGAGAAAATTGCACTGATTTTAGTTTGTTTAGGAAGATAATTGTTAAAGTCAACAATTTGTCATCTAAGTGTCAATTTAGTAAATTTCTATTGGTGCTTTTTGGGTTAATTTGTCAAAGATGTTGGCTTGTCTATTCCTATGATTCCTATGGCTACACACGGTGAAAAAGAAGTGAAATATGTTGTCTCTATTTGCTATTGTATATCATGAAAATTTGGGGAAGAATTTAGCCGGTTTTACAAGTTGATTTTAGCTCAATACACATTCATTTAATAAATAACTTAGTTAGAGCTTTACTATTTGTTTTTTAGTCCTTTTCATTTTTACTTTAAGTTGATCAATTTGCACAAATTGGAGGGATTAGTTGGCGTGATTTCCATCCAAGATCTCCAACAGGTTTTCAAGCCTCCTTTCCACCGTTTATTACATGTTCTATTTAGTTTAATACTTATTTAATTAATATATAAGTTAATTCATCAATTACTAAGTCATATGTATTTATATATCAATTATATAGGGATTTTATCTCTAAAAGTTTATCTAAAGTTTCTACAATATGTCTATATTATCTTTGAGTTCAAATCTTGAGTTTGAAGTTTACGCGATTAAGTATTTTTTGTTTTAGAGTTTTACCTTACACGATTAAAGTTTTATGGACCCGATAGGTTAAATTATAATTTTAACACTTATAGACTCTAAATTTTCTGATTAAAATTATGGAACAATCCAAATTTTTATTTCAGGTCCAGATTCTGAGTTATAAATATGTTATCGTTCCTTGCTGCGTATTTATAATTCTAGTAATTTATCCTTAAGTTATCATATTAGCAATAGGCTTTATTGATTAATCGCTTTATATTGCTCTTGAAATTTAGAGTTGATTATATTCACATATTGAGTTTTCTATACCGGCTATGAAATCTTGTCTTTAGAATTATTTATTTTGATATTTGACAATCATGAATATTCTAGTGCTACTTTAAGGTTTAAAAATATTAGAGATAATTCAAAAATCATTGTGTAATTATTTTATTGAGTACAAGATTTTTTTTCTAGCTATTGAACTTAAGATAGAAAGATCTTAATGTTTATAGTAACGATCGTTTTATCATTGATCATTGATTGTCTAGAGTTATAGTTAAATTTTGTATTTCAACTTTTTTTAGTAATGATTCTAATCTTTCTATCTATGAACAAATTTTTTCTCACTTGAATATTCTTAAATAGCGAATAATTGGAAGTGACTTTTGTGAATTTTTATTATAGTTTTTCATGATTCTATATTATACTTTTGGTAATTATTACAATCAGGTTATGTAAAATTAGGAGGATTACATTTTTCTTATTGCATTTCAATTTTATTTTCCTACTCTCTTAATGTCTTTTCGTCCCTCACTTCAACTCTCATGTTCTATATTTATAGAATTCATTCAAAGTCAAGATATAACTATAAAGTTTACAAAAAAGAAAAATATTTATTTCATTTATATAATTAAGAATTTAAGATGAGTTGAAAAGTTTGATTCCGCTTCAATTCATAACTTAATTCAAACAAAATAATATAAAAGAACTTAATTCTAACTCTACTTGCTCTTCTTTTAGGAATATTGTATTATGAATTGAGAGCTATTACAAAAAAAAAGAGAACTTAATTTCTTCATATCTACAATTTCTTAAAGCTATTTTGTATAGATTGTAGAAACTTATGTTTTTACATTCCAATTCTACAGACTTTCTAACAATTCCATATAAAATCACAAGCTTAACAACCTTAAGTGTTTCACTACAATATTTGATAACATAGGTTCAAAAATTGGAATAATTAACTAATTTAATTTTTAGTTCCAAGGAGTTGACTCACAAGATGGCATATGGAAGAATGGATCTAAGTATATGGGAAGTAAATGAATAATGAGCTTAGCATAAAGCAGCTTAGCCATTGGAGCAAAAGGTAGATGATTTATTAGTGGTTACTTCTAGTTTAGGAAATCATAGTAGAATGACTATTGGTAGCTATATAATGGTTATTGGTTAGTAAATTGGAATGAGTTAGCTTCAAAACATTTGAATGACTCACAAATGATTAAGTAAACAAACATTGAATTGATGTACTTAAAAATTTGGCTGCAATTATGAATTGTGCATGGTGTGTTTGTTGTTATGTGATGACTTCACTTAATTTAGCACTTTAATTCACCTACTATGGAGTTTGCTTTAAAACATTCCAAGTATCAATTTTTATGAAGAAATCATGTGGAGAGATACCTTTAATATACTCTAAGGCTTAAATTTCCTTAAGAAAAATTACACACAATAGTTATGATGGCTCTAGGTTTAAGGTGTGACATTAGCAATACACGAGTATTAGACTTTGTATGTGTACAAGTGAAAGGATAGTATCTTATGACAATTATATATTTATGCCAATTGTGTGTGTGTGTGTGTGTGTTGAAATAGCCCTAATTCCTAAATTTACATTTTTCACATGTGTTATTGCATTTGTGCATGACATTTAGTATGATATATAAATTGTGTTAGCATGTGGTTTATGTATTGAATTAATGTATTTGAATATTGAAATATCTTAGTGTGAACAAATATTGTGTTTATGAATTGTAAGTGTAATAGAGTTTATGAAAATTTGTTTAAAACAACTTAAATATGTTTTATACAATAACTAAACATAGCAGAAAATTTGACCCAAAACAAACCCTAATCTCATTTAAATTTTGACTCAAAATCAAGCCTAAACCCATGCAAATCAAAACCCATAATATGATAGCCTCTAAAGTCAATATATGGATAAGAATAAACTCTATTTTTTACTAAAAACACACTTCCAAAACAGATCCAAAAATCCATACGAATTTTGCCTCTCATCTCTTACATGTTATCTACCTTTATCCTCAAAACCTTGCACTCTAAACTCATGACAAGGTCAAGACCCAAAGCTTAAGTGACTTTTAACAAGACCTAAAGCTTCTTAAGGTATGTAGTTGGTTGATTATATATTTACTAAGTTGTTTGAGTTTCCTTGTAAAGTGGAGTTTATGCCATAAATTGGGTTAAATTATTTCTTGAGGAGTTGCATGTGCTATTTGTATATGAGGTAGGATTTTGATGATATATGAGTTGCTGGTATGTGTTAGATAGGTAATAAGGAGTGTTGAAATGAATGAAGTTAGGAATGGATAGGGTTAGGATTGTTTAGAATGGAATGATGGGCTAAACGAGGGTTAGATGATGATTTGTGTTTGAAATGGTAAATGAAGATGTTTCATGAGCTTGAAGTGAAGATTTTGAATGTTAAAAGAAGTTAAAATACACATAGGTTAAGGTTTGGTGTTAGAAATGTGCTTGAAGAAAGTTTGGAAATGAAAACTTTGGTAAAAAGTTTCATTTTTAAAATAGAGAAGTCTGTAATTTTTTGAAAATCTGTGCTGTAGTGTATGCCGCCTCAACGCCGCCGACGTAGAGGTCAGTACTGCCGATGTACACAGCAACACTGTCGGTGATGGGGGTATCCACGGTCGTAGACCGACCCCATGAAACTCTCGTAAATTTTGATAGATTTGAATTGCAGTCTACACCGACTCAATACCGCCGGTGTAGACCACAATATTGCCGGCATTTGTGTTAATGTTGCCAGAAATAGCAAGCGTAGAATTTTTGGTGTAGACTACACCGCCTGAACACCACTAGAGTTAGAGGCCAGTATATCCCCTATAGTTTTCCATTTTCAAACCTTCATCAAACATTTTTTAGCTTGTTAATTTGTCTTGTGATGATTTTATAGTTTGTTTGATATATAAATGATATGTTATGACTTTGCTTTATATTCATTTGAATTCCTTGAGAGTCAAGCCTAGAATTAGTTATGTTCTATGTAGGATTTAATGTGTTTATATTGATTTTAATTGAATTTCCTTGTAGCAGTGATAGATACTCCTTTGAGTTCCTCTACTGATCTTCATTTGAACGTTTGTATTGGTTCTCTTCATAGCACAAGTTCGCAGTAACATGTGTGATTCTTTGCATAGGATAGGTATACTTTAAGTTTATTTTAATTAAGAGAACTTAAGAATTGTTTGTATGATTGTCTATTATGTCGTTGAATCCGGTTCAAAGAGCGAAACCTTGCTCATATTGGGGGCACGATAGTTTAAGCACTTAGTCCACCCTTGTCATGATGCAATGACTTTCATAAGTGGTTCGGCGGGTAGTCGATAGGGTAATTGGTATCGATATAACATTTACTTATTCTTAAAAGGATGTAATATGATTTAATTCGATGTTTATGGGAACATTTGAATTAGGTAATATTATGTTGAGTTAAGTAAAGTCAAGAAACAGCTAAGCACCCTAAATGAGACTACTTATTCATTATTGGATAGATTTTTTTAGGAGATATAAGTATCCGAGCTACTTATATCAATCCCTTGAGCGTAGAGATCGTTACTCAGGTTCCCCCAGATACCCCTATTGCTCAGAGTTTCAATACTCCAGTGTTGTTTGGTTAACTAAAGATTATCTAATAACTTAATGATTGCAGCATTTGCATGTAGTCTAAGCTTGTATGCCATTAAGCTTGTGTTTTCGTTACTTGTGCATTTGGCATTTGGCTCATATTTTTATTAATTTCAGGTGGTGATGATAGCGATGAGTTTTATGCGAGTATGGGCTATGGTACAGACTTTGAGGACTTCCTAGATTATTTGGAGGATTAGATGATGACCATAGACCTTGATGGATTTCCTTTTGTCATAGACTAGCTTAATATAACTTTAGATATATGTAATAGATGTTATAGCTTTGTCTATCTTTTATGTTTTTTGTATAAGGCTTGTTACTAGCCTTTGTTTGTAATATCTATACTTAACTATTTATGTTTTAAGTTTAAATCTTTTATGAAATGTGAAGATGAACATGTTATGTTTTTCTTAAAAAGTTTAATGGTTTTCAAATTTGTTCTTTTGAAGATTTAGATAAACAATTATTCAAACACTTCTTTAAGGATAACCTTTCATATAATACTGCAGGTTATATGTGGTTGGGGATCCATAATCACCTATTTTAACTATCGGAGTGAGGTCGGGCCTTACATATATATAGATATATTCACATGAATATATCATTTTATTGACCAAAATGATAACATGATGTATAAAGTAAAAGATAATTGGATCAAATCTTTATCCCTTAAAAGGAATCATTTATTTTCTCAATATATAAAGATATATGAAAATATATTTCCAAGTCCATAACTAGAGTAAATTTATTCAACAAACCACCATTATACATGCAAGATATATTGAGATAACTTATTACATATATAAAGAGAAATTATTATTTTATTCATTCATATTGTCTCTTGGGATGTCAATAGGTCGAAACCCATGGCGAAGGCTTGCCTGCCAAACTTTTTCAGGATTGAGCATGTTGCGTCCATAGTCACTCTCCTCCCATTGTTCTAGTGCATGTAATATTCCAGCAATACGACATGCACTCATTACTCTTCTAGGCAGCCAATTCTATATACATCGAAAGATATAATCTATTAGTACAACAAAGGTTATGGCATATACAAGATAATTTCTAAAGAGATATAGCAACCAAAAGCAAAACTTTATACAAATATGTCTTGGTAAAAGATTTCAAATATAATTAAATAGCTAAGTTACCGATGATTTTTTTCAATTTAAGGAAATTATGTTCTTATCACAATGCAACAAATTGTTTATGTAAATTGACTTAGAAAAGTGATGGATTAAAGGGAGATATAAATAAATACAAGGAAAACTTCACTAATGATCTTCAAAGATCATCTTTGTAGAGATGTAGAAACATACCATTAAGTTTTATAAAATAAATAGTTTGGTTATTAAATCAAGCCAAAATGTAAAATTTATCAATGTAATGGTTCTTTTAATTGATAATTAACCTATTTATCCACAGCAATGAATCTCTCTTTATTTATTTCAGACGCCTATGTATATATATACATATATATATATATATATTTCCATATTTCATTCCTAAACTCTCTACTAATGTATTTCATCAAAGTTTTCCTCGTTTCTCTAGAATTAAAGGAACCGTTATAGTAGATTGAATACAAAGCTCCCATTAACATTGAATTGTATTTGTCTTCTTATATAAATCAAAATTACAAAAAATTATTGCCTAGATAAATATCTCGGCGTCGATAGAGATTATACAACTAAGTAGATTTTCAACTTATAAGAGTATTTCATCATGGACAAGGTTACCTAATTTTTGTTTAATTGGATATATGACAATCTAAAGTTGAGTTTTGTGTGATAAATTTGTAATGCAAGTGAGTCTTGGATTTTTTTCCTTATCAATGTTTATGTGTTTGTGTTTGTGTTTGTGTTTGTGGTTGTGTGTGTGTGTGTGTGAGAGAGAGAGAGAGAGAGAGAGAGAGATTATTAGGATCGTTCAATACGATTGGATGGTTAAAGTAGCCATTGGCATGGTAGAGGGATCAAACATGTAGACAAGATGGTAACTATGCATGTTAGTTTTCATTTTTTGCAATTTGCCTTTTCTTTTAATGATATTAAATTTTGGTTCTTTCAAATAACTACCTAAGGTTAGAATATTGGATGATTGACTATCCATTTTTCTAAAGTACAACATGAGTTAAATGAAAATAAGTGCATACAATTCTAAAACTTAGGGCATAAATATGATTGGAATTATCAATATAAGCTACTTTAAGATTATGTTTACCTTTAAATATTATATAGAGTTTCTAGACTTTTCCCTTTGTAGGTTTCAATGTGCCTTTTTTTTTTATAAGTTTAAAAATCAAATATATTATTTTATGCGTGTGTCCACACAACATCAAGAAAATAAGCTACTATATAGCCTTTTAGAAATATATACATATATATAATAAATAAGTGCAAAAATTGGTATATGATGAAAATTTTGGTTTTTGCTTAAAGAGCAAAGAATGGGATGAAAAAGAAAAACTACCTATGAACATTTTCAACATACATTACACTAGTTAAAAAATTAAGAAAGAGAGAGAGAGAGAGAGAGAGAGTTCAGTGTATAACTTACCTCACAAGAATGCACATTTTGAAGGACTCTGGCATGTGCATGGCAGGTGTGCAATGGTATAAGCAGTCACTACGTATTTTCTTTGGAGGAAATTGTGAGAATGGAATGAATAATGTCCCTTTAGGTGCCTTTAGTTGTTCTTCCATTGTTACATCTTCTCCTATTAGCCATATCTAAAATGTTGTACCATCACTAATAATTAGTTCATATATATACTTGTTATCTATGGAAAAGTATAAGAAATTTTCTTGTTGTACCTTTGGATGTTGATCTTTTACAAAGAAAATATTACTCTTGAGCACACCATCTAGAGACCATTTCAATTTCTCATACTCATGCTCATACAAAGCACCGACCTAATACATGCAATAAACTCTTTATGTATTAATATATAGAAACTCCTTCATATTGTTTTTACTTAAAAACAACATAAAAATCTATTTACTTCTACAACTACCAAATAAAAGAACTATTATTAGTATCACTAATAGAAATCAATATGAAATTTTGCAGATTTATATATTAAGATAACAAGTACTTATTTAGTTTGATATTTCTTGACCACTTTTAATATAGTGAAAGAAATTATAATAGCACTACACAATTTATGATAGTTTTTTACATTACAATTTTGGAATATATCAATAATGTAAAAACTTTGAAACAAAGAGATAAAAGTTATCACCAAAGGTAGAAAAACTAAGACCATAAGCTATAACCACTACTAGTAAATCATCAAAATATTGTATTTCCTTTCTCTAGTTGTCATGTAGCTGTTTAATGAAGTTCATTTTTTTTTCTTTGTAATTGGTACATATAGATATCTACAGCAAGAATTTAGAATAACTTATTTGATTTTACTCACACATCTTCAAAACTCTAAAAAGAAAGTTGTATTACGAAATTTCATTGAGAAAATAATCATTTATTGATGACTATCTTATATCTAGTATTACCTTGATACCATTTTGGTATAAAGTAAATGCAATCGCATATGCAGTCTTGGTAAGCTTTCCCCTAAGGATCACTTGTGATGTTCCTTTAGGAATACTTTTTGATATAATAGCAACGATTAAGCTACTACCATCAACCACCTTGATCTTCAAATCAGGATGTTTTTGTATATAAAGTTCACCACATCTATTAAGCTCCTCTCTCTGCAAAACCATTTTATAACCCAAACAATTGACCACTATAAACCATATAATGAAATTAAGGGAACAAAATTTTGATCCACTTAAGTAATCATAGTAGAAATGTCCTAAAAACAATTAATATCGTGGTACTATAACAAGAAAACACTTTGCCTGATTTAAGAGACCAAGACTTATAACTTTAGCGCCTTGCCCTTGTGCCTCCAATATAGCTTCCTCAATTAAGCTATTGAGAGATGCATATTGTTGCTGCAATTGGTACTGAAAGAATAATGTTCAACTTAAACATTTATCACTTTTAGTAAAATCAATAAAAAATATGATTGAAATTGAAACATACATCTTAGAGCTATTTGAAAATCAATTGAATGACATAATACTACCTACACATATGTTATTTAAATATCAAAAGTCTGTCCCTTTGATCATATTTATTCCTTCATATGCCAGTGACATGTGAATGGTAATTCTCAACAATTTGGTTTTATTTGTAAGTAATGTTACTTTTCACAACAAGAGTAGGGAAAACTTACTTGCGTGGTGTACTTTGGAATGACCCAGGTATGTAATTTTAGATCATGGAAGTTATTTCTCTCAACAATGAACTTGCAACCACATATTCTAGTCCATATGTTGGTTAGTAGAGTGATTGGCCACATCAAACACAAGTACCATTTTGAAGATTGAATGTAGGGATTGGAAGCAATCGAAGGAAACCCGACGCGCAAATGATAGATAGAATCCAAGTTTATGAGATGCGTTAGATGAACAACGTTGGGTGATTCTTGTTCCCCAATTGATGACATTTTGTGTAGTTGGTCGGACGAGTTATCTACCGTACCATATATGTAATCGTAAATTGGCATGAAAAGCGAGTAATTTGTTCTAAATTGCGTGTGATGCAAAGAGTGAAACCTGGATTAAAAACAGTAATTACAAATCAAAAATTAAGATAATAATCACTCAATTCTTTTTATGGAGAACTAGCAAGAGTTATATATCCATCCAAATGGATTATGGGATAACAGATATTAGATGTTAAGTATCACTTTATAATGGTGATACATTTAAATATTATAAAGCATATGTTGATAGAAAGCTAACTTATCTAGTCTCTACTATAGTGCTTTCAATTAGGAGCAAGCAAATTTAATGTTGTGAACTTATAATATAGGATTCCTATTCCATAACTTATCATGTAATCACATGCCTAAAAAATTTAGAACTGAATGCTACCATTTGATCCTTTAGAAGCTATATCCTAATCAAGATATAAGATTACAACGATTCATAATATTTGAATTGAAAGTTAATTTTTCTTTAGGAAAAATAAAAAGATAGAAAATGCAACAAATTATAATAAAAAAGGATATAGAATAATAATAATAAAATATACAAGACGGTAATGCAAATTAAATGTGGGATGAAAGACAAATTTGATTTTCCTATGTTAAATCAGCTTGTGTACATATATTAAGCCAACCTAATTGATTTAGTTTAAATTTGTCAAGCTTTATGTGTTTGTATTACTGATATTTTGCATATCCAACATACGGTACTAAGGTATACATGATGCAAATTCTACAATAAGATAAGATACTTGCGTTCAATCCTAACTTCAAGATATGACCATTCTACTTTAATAATTATAAATGCAAATTCAATCTATTAGCTTACTTTAATCCTTTAAATAAATTAGATTTTACTTAATTATCCACTTTACTTTTGGGCCAAGTCCCTTTAGGAACATGTTCTTCATAACTTTCATACTTCCATATGCAGAACCAATGGTCTAAAAGATAACTTTAAATAAGTTGTTTATAGGATCATAAAAGACCATGAAAGAGCACCGTAGAAGACTTACGAGGGGGTGTACATGAGATACTTGAGCAGCGGAAAGTAAATGAACAACCAATCTGGGACAAGTTCGAAATTGCAATGTCCCATGTTGTTCATGAAGTCAATATAAGTGACATATCCAAAATGCATTAGTACAGATGCCGTTCCAGTTAATGCTGTTAGGAAATGGGCCAACATGAACAGCGCAAAGTATACAATGTGTTCAGCAAATGGATGTGTAACAGCTGCCATTGCCACAACAAAAGCCTCATATCATGTAATATGAAGATCACATATGCTTATATATTATTTATTTATTTGGTCAAATATATATTATTAGTTCTTTAAAGTTTGAAGAAAACCCATTTCGCTATATTATACTACTATTGAAATCCAATTCATAAAATCTAATTACTAAAAGATTGATCTAGAGTTAATAGTGGACTAATTTATAAAATCACTTTTTATCTTTAAAAAATTTCTCAAGATGCCACTTAGTGTTTTAGGAAATCTTTTTTTATACTTACTTTTCCACTCCATTTATAAGATACAAGAAAAACGTCCTTACAAGTTATGGGTTCAGTCACGATGGAGGAATGGTGATGTGAATGGTAGCGAGAGTAAAGATAGTGGTGATGCAGAGCCCTATGAAACCAGTAATAGAGGAACTCCACCAAACCCGCATGCAGTAGACACGCCATTATTGCACCATCAGTTCTCCACAACGGAAAATTTTTTGTCCCAGGAATTGTCCAAATGCTAAGGTACATTAATAATCCATGGAATAATATTTGGTCGTCCCTGCCAATAATTAGACGCATTTTATTGGTGTGTGGATCATTCAAACAAATTTCTTAATTTTTAATGTTATGATTCATTGCTACATGAATGAACAAGTAATCAATTCTAGTGAAAATGGAAGTGTGCTTGCTTCCTCACCGGGAAGAAGTGCTCTTTACAATTCAATTGCTAGCAGTCCAAATTGACCCAAGATTTTGAATTATTAGACCAATTTATTTAAAAAGACTTATAAAATCCGAGACAAACGAAGATTTACTTAGTTTTAATAGTATAGGGTTGAGGCCACTCATCAAGATAAATAAGTTTTATTTTAAGCTCTAATTTAGCTCATTTACAAATAAAACTTAAGTAAAGTAGAGCTTAAAACAAGCTAAGTTCAAGTCATTTACGCTCAAAAAAGGTTGTTGGCAATCCTAAATCATGAGATAAATATAAAACCAAAATGATAAATATACAAAATGAACAAATATACAAATAATTAGATGAATGAATAATAAATAGAGTATAAATTACATAATTTATATATTATATAATATATATAATAGATCATATAGATATTATTTCATATCATATAATATGGATTATATAGAAATTAGTTTTTTATTTTTGTGATTTGTACAATATAAAATTTACAAGCCTACTCACAAACCTACTTACAAGCTCTTTACAAGTTTAAACAAGTTAACTCATAAGCTTAAATGAATCTGCTTATGAACCTAATAAGAGCTTAAGTTTGGCTCTCTAGATATAGAGCTTTATTAATTTGGGAGCAGCTCAATTCATTTGCTGCCCTAATTGTAGTATCAAGTTTGCTAGGATGGAATTGTGTTTATTTGACTTTTATTTTGAAACTCTATGTAAAAAATAAGGTTAACCATATTTATAAACTTTAGATAATTTAAGACACCCAAATTTTGAAAAACTCTATACTTGCACCCCTAATGGAAGTGTAGATTCCACTACTTTCATTTAGTTTTCAAGTAAAAAAAAAAAAAAGGAATAATAAATGATATATTTGGTTTAATTTAGGAGAAATAATAGTATTTGAGTTTCATTTTCTATATTCATGTTTTTGTATTATGTCTCATATCTATTTTTAAATGAATTGGCATCAAAAAACCTCAACCCATGATATAACTCATTTATTAAATATAAATGAAAATCTATGCTCGTACTATAATCCTTTTGAAAGGGCATGTTTTGAAAATTTTTAGTTATACAACAACTAAGAAAAATATGTATGTTCACAAATGTTGAAAATAAAAAGTGTCTAAAAACTTAGATGATTTTTGCATGAAAAACATTAGACACAAGATGTGAATATCAAACCTTAAGCCATGAGGACAGGACCTAAGAGACCGTATGTCATACAGTTAAAAAAGTAGAAAGTGGAAAGTAAAGTAATATATTAAACCCCAATCCTATAGAAAGTGGTGCAATTGGAACAAAAAGTCAAAATAAGATGTATGTAATATTGACATTAAATAGATTCATGGATCGAATCCACGACTTGTTGAATAAATGGGTTTGTAAATTGGTGTGGATCCTAAACTTAAATTTTGATATAAACTAAAATTTCATGTGATTGAGACTAACCTATTTATTATTCATGTCGAATATTTTCAGCACAAACTTGTTTACAATTGTGCCATGTCCAAGTTTGTGGATCGGTTCTCGAATTCATTGGTGTTACTGATACTTAAGTTGCTTCACTTAGCTTTTATTGGATCGACGCAATTAGTCAAAATTTTCCTCGTACACCACAATATATATATATATATGTATGTATAAGGGTCCTAGAAGTCTGCACTAGCTAAACTGCCATTCTTTTTATCAAGTCATCTTATAATTAAGCACAAGCGCTAAGAACAACTTCTTCTTTTTTTTTTTTAACAATGCCAATGTTGAGTTTTTTCAAATTTATAAGATGTCTAATCCTGTCACGCTTGGTTGATTTTATAAAGATAGAATATAATAACTATTCATATTCAATACATTTACTCCTACAATTGATTAGCAAAATAACTATTTCATGGAATCATTATTGGTGCAAATTAAGGGATTGCAATTATTTTTATAAAGAAGGGAATAACTACTCTTTAATTTTATCTAACATATTTCAACATCTGTTTATGGGATCTCATTATTGCTTTCTTATTTTATTCTTACATTATGCCATTCCACCAAGCAGATGAACATGCCATTGATATAATTTCTTTGTATCACTACCAGTCTACCATATTTCTTGTTTAATTGATTTTGCTATTTTAGCATAATTTTCATTTCTTAAATGTCGTTTTTATTTTATTATAATTCCACTTCGATCAATTGCCTTCATTATAATAATAAGAAGAAGACAATTGGCTTGGTGAACCATGATTATTTGTTAAACGATGAAAGATAATTTAAAGAGCATTTCCGAAATTTCCCTTACCAATTCCTCTCTCTGTCAACTTGCTCAAATTCAATTCCTTTATCAACAATCATTTTTTTCCCTTTGGCGGTCATGTAGCGTGAGAGACTTATCCATATTTGGTTGTGAAGCATCCTCCATAGCAGAAAAGGAGGAATCAAAAAGGTCAAAAGTACCCTGTCTTCTTCATCTCCAAAGATGTAAGAGTACGTGCTTTGAAGAACAAAAGGAGCCAATAATATGTACTACAATACCAAAGAGAAGCGATATATAATGCCTCGTATAAAGAGAGGATTTTTTTTTTTTTTTCCACTAAGAATTGTCAGTAACAAATCAATGAAAAATATTCAAACAGTAATACACATCACAAATATACACATGATGTATAACTACTAATCTTACGTTAACATATGAATAAGATAGTGGGCAGTTTTCAAAATAACAATCACCCAAACGACCACGTATTAAAATAATATCAATAGTTACATACCACGTGTATATTATATGTGCACCAAGTCCTTTCTTAATCAATCCTCCATAATAATTTTTTTACTTTAACTATAATAAACTGACTATTAGTAGAATAATATAAAAGGAATTTAACTTTAAATATATAAATCATCTTTTATAAGCTTTTTTTTTATTGATGTGCTCCATTATATGCCCAAGCAAGTATGAATGAGACCAAGAGATAGGAAAGCAAACGTGCTAAACCTTAAAGTTTCCAAGAGGCTTCCATGGCCAGTCCGTGAGAATTCCCGGTTTTGAAGCCATGAACAATTGCACTACTGCTTCTTAATTCTAGGTGTGTTTTCCGTTGTGTTTTCTTATGAATGCGTGCCCTTTATATATACTTCTCAACCGGCTTTCCAAAGACCGGCCAATTATTGAAGGGACCTCATGCATTTAATAACTTCAACAACTACCCAACATTTTTCTTTTAATTCCGCTATATTTATTATCTATTCAACTTATTATGTATGTCCCTGGCTTAAAAGAAAAAAATAAAAGGAAACTTATTATTTATGTCAGTAATGTTATCTACTGATATCAGGAAACTACTGATATCGATGACTAATGAGTATAATTCATAATCATAGAAAGAAGTGAAAATGTTAATTACTTATGAAATCATGTTGTAAAATGTACTTATGATAGCAATAATCTCTTTTCGATTGATATCTATAGGGTGAGGATTATCTACTCACATTCTAAAATTACATGTTAATGTTTATTGTAATTAATTTTTTGAAAGAAATAAAGTATATGTGTTGGTGTACCTATATATTCACCATTATGAGAATTCTTACTATTAGTATAAGAAGTTGATTCACGTGAATAAGCAAAATAATGGATATTTGTTATATAGGGTCTTAACGAAGTATTAATAAAATATTTCGTTGAACATTCGAAAGTAGTATACACTGGATTATATGACGATGAAATACATACCTACACTTAAAATAAATAGGTTTAGATGGTTTGGTTGCAGCCTCTACATATATATTCCTAAATGTTATTTATAATGATATATATCTTATACAATTATATAACAGGTTGAATTTATGTAACTATATTTTCCTCTTGATACGAAGCAATGCTATCTATAATAGCAAGTAATTCACAAGATTGGGCAATTAGACGTCTTGTTTGATAACTAGATCCCACTCAATCACGATTTTCCTATATTTTCCTCTTTGTTGTTGAGTCAAGCTTTTTCTTCAAACTCAATCACCATTCCTTCAATAACCTACAAGTGGTAAAAAAATGTAGAAATAAATAATGGCACATTAAGATGCAAAAACAAACAAACAAATAAATAAAGGGAAAACAACATATTTAGTCGTTAATGTTTGAACATTTTTTTTTATTTGAGCCATAAATCATATTTTTTTTTCCTATTTCAGTCCTCAACATTTCCAAAAATTTACATATAAGTCCTTTTTATTAAAGATATTAGTTTTTCCATCCATGATTGGCACTTGGTACAATTTCATTTGTTAAAAAAATAAAATAGAAAAAATATATTTAAATAAATATAAATAAATTCTATAAAATAACAAAAAAAATATTTTTTTCATTTTCAAAAAATCTTCCTACCATTCTCAGAAATACTATTTTCTCCCATGATTAGCAATAACGAAAAGTTAGTATGTGCCTTCTTAGATTCTTTCTTATCAATTCTTTCTGTAATTTGAGTACCTCTTTCCCCAATTTTTTATCATTACGTTGTGTTCTTTTAACAAACAATGCTTTAGATCATCGTCTTGCGCCACATTTATTCTTTCTTTTTCATTTTTCTTTTATCAATGCTTAGATCTTAACCATTTTCGTGGCTAATCAATCTTTATTTGATCATAGGCTTTGGAAGTGTCTCTTCTAGATTCCTTTATGTTGGCAAAAGTTCATTAGCTTCCTTTGCTACTAACATAGTTTGCTTCTCACATTCGTCAATTTTTGCTGTTATTTCCCACAATTCGTCACTTATTGGACAAAGTTTCGTGGGCGCCAAAATATGCAAACCACGACACGAGTTTGGCTCATTAGTATTAATGCGAATGGCTAATTTTTTTTATTTTATATAATTGTTTATATTAAAAATATTTATTTGAGTTCATGTTAACAAACGAAATTGTGCCAGGTGGCAATTGCCGATGGAAAAACTAACACCATTAATAAAAGGACTTATATGTAAATTTTTGCAACTATTGAGGATTGAAATAGAAAAATAAATAAATGTTTAAGGTTCAAATAGAAAAACGTTAAATATTGAGGACTAAATACGTACTTTTCCCATAAATAAATAAAAATACTCACTTAGCTAGGATAAACATGAGAGGAAAAATGCCATAAGATCAAAAATTAACATTTAAAATTGTAAGGTGATTAATAATAAATTTATTGTATTGCAATTGACAATTATAAATTGTATGTCCACACATTTATTAATTTCAAAAAGCGTGCATACTATGAGGAACATATTTTATTTTAACTTGAGAAGTAGACTTCAGTATAAGTTGAGTTAATATGAGAATAACAAAAGGTATATATAAATTCCTATTATAAAATATTTTACACAATTTCAAAGATCCATTTTTATATTCCAATATATTGGTAAACACTCATTTGGTTTTGTAATCATATTATTCAATTGTGTGCTAAATAATTATATTTCAGGATTGTGATGAAGTTAATGATGTTGTATATGTAGCTGTAATCAATTTAACACAAATGAAGTAGGATAATGATGTGAATTTATGGGTTGCTATGGAATTTATAGTATTTTTTTAACAGTTTTAAAATTTAATAGTGTTAAGTCCTATTGTAGTACATAAAAAATATTTTTTATTATAAGGAAAAAGGAAAAAGAAGAATATTGAAAAGGGTTAATGTCGCGAATAATATCTAAACTTTATCAAAATATGCAATTAAATACTTAAATTTTGAAATTGATTAATTTAGTACCAAAACAACTTTTTGTGCATGCAAATAGTACATTCATCAAATTAGCTAACAATCATCTAATATGACTTTTTAACCAATATGAGAGATGTACCATTAACATGAATGAAAAGTTTTTTTAAATATTAAATTGATCGATTTCAAAATTTAAGTATTAAATTGATCAATTTTGAAATTCGGATATCTAATTATATAATTTTTTTTAAAATTTAAGTACTATTTTGGGTCGTTTACCCTATGGAAAACTATAGCAAAACGCCAACATGTGTTGACTCAGCTAGTAAGGGCAATCGCCCAAGGACCACAGGTATTGGGATCGATTCTTACCATAAGTAAAGGTGTCTCCTAGTGACCTCTTTGTAAAAAAGTAGGAGGATAGCCGGGCTCACTGGGAGGCTAATCGGCTGAAAGGCCAAAAACTCTAAAATTTTTAAAGGCAAATAAAAAAAAAAACCTATAGCAAAACTATTTTCGTTAATGATTGATAAATTGCAATGGTCCCGAGATTCCAGAGTGAAGTTGCAACACGACGTAAATCCGCTACCCGCATTGAAAGGCTATCTTTCGTCATGCTGGAATTTAATTCATTAATAAACCTTGAAGAAGCACTTATCATTCATGAAATTGTGAAATCTATTACTGTCTCTAGGAATGATCTCTATATTGAAAGGTGAAGAAATCGTTTCGGTAACTTCATGACAATCCCAATATACTGTTAAGTTCTTTAATATTGTTATGGGAATTCCTTCCTTCTGCAATTTTCTTAGTATGCAACGATAAAGCATCGTTTATTTCCTCCACTTCTATGTCGATTAGCTTAGAATCAATATTAGCTATATACCCTGATAACTTCATTCTTATCAATCATGCTCCCATACCATAGTGCATGTGTTTGTGCTATGAATCCCTGCATACCAAATACAATGACAATTAATAAGGAGTAAATTAGATAGATATATTTTTCTCAAATCATGGAGGGATTATGTTCAAAGGTTACTTGATTATTCAATAGAAAATCTCTCTTAATTATCTTTTTTAGTCCTGAGCTGTTATCTAAAAGCTATAAAAGAGCTTGAAATTTAAAAATTCGATAGAAACTAAAAATGTTAAAAATTTAGAGTTCATAACTACATATAGTGATTATTAAAGACTTCATCAAAAGTTTCCTTAAAATCTATTAGTGAACTATATTCATTCAATATTTTCATTTTTACGTGCTTAAAACAAAGATGATTTATATTATAAACTTCTCTACTTTTGAGAATTTTAAGTCTATTGTTGGGCCTCTAATTAACACAGATAACTACACATGACAAAATAGTATTATAAAAAAATCATTCACATGCTTGTTCATTTATGGAAAAAAGTCATTCACATGCTTGTTGGTGAATCCGCTCATGAGCTAGCTTATGAGTCATTAACAAACTTGTTCGTAAACTTAAAAAAAAAAAAAAAAAAAAAAAAGGAAACACAAACTTGGGTTGTTTAAATAGATGAGCTTCGTTTTGAGCTCAATTCAGCTAATGTATTAAATGAGCTCGAGATGAACCAGGTTTAAAATAAACCTAATTTAAATAACTAACAAGTAATTACAATAATTTACAGCCACAAGGACCATGTGTCCTATTTAACTGACGTTCATGTTAGAATGCAATGTAAAACTCATGAGTTATTTTAATTTTTTTCTAAAGTCGCATGCTTACCATGCAAAACATGCTAGCCGACAGTTAACATCACATCTTTCGTATGGGGAAGTTAAAATAATAATTGCAAGTTTTCATGGTACCAAAATTTAATGAGAAATCCAACCACCCGATACTAGGAATAATAAACTATAGAAACAAGTTCGATAGTCTGCATACAAGGAACCTTTTTTTTTTCTTTTTTTTTCTTTTTTTTCCAGTAGCATGCGATGAATCCCTATCTAATCAATGAATTTGCGGCCATCAAAGACAGGAAGTTGTCGCAGCCTCCCTTTTTTAGGTCCCTTCCTTAAAATTTGGTACCGAGAAGACGTATTGTAATGGCATCCTTTAAATCAAGAGTAAGACTGAAAATACATTAATATCATATTTGGTAAATCGAAATAATTTAAAATGAAATAAAATCGGTTTTAAAATAAAAAATTTATTTTTATATTTAAAAATATACATGAAATGAAACAGTTATAAGATATATTTATCAAAAAAACATAGGTGAGTGGTACTGAGATCACCTATCTTTAGATAACACCTTTCATTGAGCTTGTCGAAAATATCCTTAACAATAAATACAAGTTATGAATATGCAATAGGATAATAGATATAATTAATAAAGCTGAAATGGAATCGATTCTAGCTTCTCAAAAGCATAATCGAATTTCCTATCAAAACAGAAATTATCGATTTCAAGGAATGATGATTTCGGCTTCTAATGATATATCCAAACATGAGAAAGAGAATGAAATCCGAAATTGTGATTCCATTCCGGATCCCTTTCTATGTACCAAACATGATATAAATCGCTAAATTTTAAAACATTTTAACCTTCTAAACTCCCTACATGTCCATTCCCTCGTATGAGTTACATCGGCTATTATCTGTGCATGCTATGAGTTTATTTAAGGTCCATTTTCTATTAAAAAATACGGATTGCCCATGATTGAAATATATATAGAAAACCTGTTATTATTGCTTCTCTTACTTCCCTGTATTGAAATGGAGAGAGGGTATACTTATTGTTAATTTGATCAAGATAGACAATAGACTTTCTAAAAGGAAAAAATTTGAAAGAATAATAAAATTAATATTTTGAACAAGAAGAGACTAAAACATCTGTTTATTGCATTGTTTCTGGTAAAAGAGCTATTTCCTTTACCTTTCCTTTTTTTTTCGTTTCATTTGTTAGATTATTTTCCCTTCTCGTTTTGCTGTTCGTTTTTGCATATACGTAATTTTTTCATTATTTTGATATATTTCTTTTCTCAACACTGTTGTTTTTTTTTTTTTTTCAGTCTATATTTGTTTCCCAGAAAAGCTGACATTAGTGGTTTCTGTGTAATTGTTACAAAATTTTTGTCTTTTTAATAGCATGGATAGTCTATTGATTGTCGAGTTGATTTTCTCTTTCTTTTTTTTTTCTTTCCTATAGCATCATTAATATTGGAGATAGTGGTCCAATTGCTTTTGATATTATAGTTGTAATTTTTTATTACGTAATGGAGTTGGTTGTAATAATGGCTTCTGCAGAGTTGTTATAACCAAGGTTGTCAGAGCAAGTCTGGGATTCGGTCCGGATAAGAGGGTGTGGAACAAGGTTGAACCGTGATTAAACTAGATCATTTATAAGATCAAATCAGGTCTTTTAAGTTGAATTGGACGATAAATTTGGATATGAGAATATTAATTACAGCATTAGGTTTTCTATAGTATTGGTTGTCCAATAAGTATTTTTCTATAACAACCTAAATATGGAAAATTTGATCCAATTAGTTTTGATACTGTGCTAGCGGTTTTAATTTATCAATTTCGACCAGTGAAAAAAAAGACCAAACAAACTAAATTCGGTTTGTAAGTTGAATAAACAAAATAAAAATATGGTATTTTAGTTCAAAAATTTTCCAAATATGGCATATAATGAGATTCCATGCCATATATATATATATATATATTATTCTTAAAATATGATCCATTTTGTAATTCAAACCAAATTATTATATTATAATTGGTTTAGCTTTTAAGAAAAACATAATTAATCTGATCCATGCCTCCTCCAATGATTTATGTAGAATTATTGGCCCAAATGATTTTTTTATCTTTTATTTTTGTATTAGTTCCTTTCTTATATTATTATTAGTGATATAAGGGATAATATCGCAAATGATACCTAAATTTTGACAAAATATGTAATTAGGTACCTAAAGTTTGAAATTAATCAATTAGTATATAAACTTTTAAATTGATCAATTTAACACCTAAAAAACTTTGAAGTTAGCCAATTTAGTACCTAAGAAAACTTGAAAAAGGTATTGTTAACATACACAAAAAGTTATTTCAAGTAGTAAATCAATCAACTTTAAAGTTAAGGTTCTAAATTTATTAATTTCAAAATTAAAATGCCTAATTACATATTTTGATAAAGTTTAAGTATCATTCATGATATTAACTCCTGGTCTCAAAAATGTTCCTTACCATCGAAATAGAATACATATATATACCTTAATTAGATTATTATTAGAGTTTACAACATTAATTTTTGTGTAAATAAGGAACATGAAAATTAGAAAAGCTTGTACGTATTGCCTCAGGATAATGGCACAAATTTAAGTACTTCAACTTTAGCAAAATATGTAATTAGGTACTTGAATTTTAAAATTAATCAATTTTATACTTGAACTTTGAAATTGATCAATTTTATACATAAAAAATTTTCAAATCGATCAATTTAATACCTGAAAGAACTTGATGAAAATATTATCGATATGTATAAAAAGTCCGTTCAAGTACTAAATTGATCAATTTCAAATTTCAGGTACTAAATTGATTAATTACAAAATCTAGATATCTAATTACATATTTTATCAAAGTTCAGGTACCATTCATGAAATTAATCCAATTGTCTCTTTAACAAATTATGGAGTTGCTATGAAATGAACAGCCAAAAGTTTAAAATTAAAAATTCAAAAGTGCTAATTTATGATAGCGAAAAGTAAATAAACCAAAAGTGCAGTGCATGTGCATTTTTTTGGGCGAAAAACGTCAGCGTCTCTTAATAGTATTAATTTATGATAATTTAAGGGATGTAAATGTGTATTTTAAAAATTTAGGGATGAGTATATTTCCAAGTAAAAGTTCAAAGCGACAATTTGCATTTTTAGTTCAACTAAATTATAAACTTGATTTCATTTTAAGGTTAGTTTGCGCCAGACTTTTATTGTTCATAAAATATTCAAGACAATAAATTTAAATTGATTATTTTACACAATTATAAATTTTAACAATATGGGTTGAGTTTAGAAAAGTTAATTTCGAATAAAGTCAGTCAATTTTGTTCATGGAGCTCAAATTTAGCCATATTGCAAACGCAAACTTAGACTCCATTGAAACTGATGACTTTAAAATGAATTTGACCCCAAGAAATATTTCCTTTTGTATTTGGCGTTGGAGTTTCTCATCATCAATTTTTTTTTTTTTTTTTTTTTTGTGTAAACATGGCTGAAATGGAAAAATAGAAGACGAAATGAATGGTAAACATGATTAGGAGTATGCTAATCTATTTGTCTTCATCTATATCTGCATGATTTATATCTAATACGTTGAAAGCTAAAGCATGTTTATTAAATAGAAATCTTAGTAAGGTAGTTCCAAAGACATCTTTCGGACCATGTGTTAGTGATTGTGCTTTAAGTTAATTATTAGATATTATCATTCTTATACTTAATTGATAAAAAAGCGTTTATTATTATATTACTTGCATGTTTTCTATATAACAATGTTATTAAATAATCATGTAATTATTCTAAATGTGCTTAGATGATTATTATTGTGGGAACAATAATGAATTAAATCTAGTATGAGGTTTGATTAATAATCATAAGATGTTTATTAGTATGGAGATACAAATCAAACTCATAGGTATGTGTTGGAGAACTAAGTACTATATTGACTTGCTATGAAATCATTATATGGATTAATGTCATAAGTGATTCTCAAAATAACTATATCATCTAATCCTTAGACCTAAAATCATCATAGATTCTAACATGAGAAATATTATGATTCAACTCAATCAAATATTATCTTTAACCAGATAATTACAAAGGTTGTGACTAAGCATAATGTGAATTATTTGGAGGAATAGGAGTGATTAATATTGGATTTGTCTCTTTCGTTAGAGAGTGATATCTCTAGGCCCTTCAATAAGTAAGATTAAGAAATACATGGCTATGTTGAAATGAATTGAGAGTATGATCAATGTCATTTATTTTATCAATTTACTTGGAGATCAAGAGAAGATAAGATTGAGCAATATAAGGATGACATTATCCATGTCTTATATTAATATAGATATCGCGTGGCAAAAAGATTATAATATAAGTTATGGATTAGATTATATAGGATTGACAACTTTCATTTGATTTAGCTAGTCATAATGTCTTGCTAAAGGCCACTTATGACTTGTAGAAGATTTAAGTCTACTACCAATATTAAATGAGTCTACAAGGTCACTCACAAAGAATGAACTAATGTGAACACATGAATAAATTTAGGAAGTGTCCAAATTTATTACATACACTATCTTAATTAAATTATCATACTTAGAATAGGAAAGTGAGGTTTTATTACAGAATTATTTTAAAATATGATTTTAAATTAAAAGGTAAAGGTAACTAAGTATCTTAGTTACCTATTTAAAATGGGAAAATACAAGATAAAAATATCACGTTTCATCCTTTGTGTATGTGTGTTTGTGCACGCGTGTATGTATTGTGTTCTCTTTTCTTATAAGACATAGAATCTTGAGAGTTTAAAAAAGCCCCAGAAACACAAAAGGCACATATAGGGTTTTTCTTCATTGATAGAAGGCAGTTAAAGATTCATGATGCTAGTACGTCGGTGTTCTAAATCCAAAAGGAGTCATTTGTGTGGATATCAGTAGAGGTTGTTTGCGAGACACAATGCTAAAGTCCAACAAACCCATATCTATGATTTTTCAACGAGGAAAAGATTTATACATCTAATCCTTCCTATGTTTTTTGTTGAATCACTTGGATTCCAATGAGATTTCTTAAATTTTATGATTTTTTTTTTTTTTTGTAAATATCGATCTCAATAAATCCCAACACTATGAATTGATAGGAAACCTAGTTTATGATGCTTATAAGTTTAGGGTTGTCTTGAGGACGTAAAGATCTTTAATAAACATGAAAAAAAAAGGGCTTTAGAATGATCGAGATGTCTCTATAAGATATCTTGGAAAGTTTAAAGGATTCAAATTTTACTTTTTATACTATAGTATAAAAATTGTTAAAACTAGAAATGCTGAGTTTATTGAATATGGTTATTGATAGGCAATTTCAATTGTAGGCCTTCCTAAGCCTAACTCAACCTCTCAATGCTATGGGCTAACCTATTAAGCCTTAGAGTAAACTGTTTTAATTATGGGCTTACCCCATATAAGGTTCGCAAGGCTATGTTGACTATCTTGTTCGATAGTAGCTTGGTAGCTTATTACTGATTTAACAACTAACAGTTAAGACCACCTTAATATCTTTAACAAGTAAGCCACTATGCTAATCACCAACTTGAATGGTAGACTTCTAGAAAATTTCTTAATCAATAGGTAAA
The DNA here is from genome assembly GCA_024138025.1 of Combretum micranthum. Lineage (NCBI taxonomy): Eukaryota > Viridiplantae > Streptophyta > Magnoliopsida > Myrtales > Combretaceae > Combretum > Combretum micranthum. The sequence goes on along the minus strand of JAMXBD010000187.1, from coordinate 1,429,493 downwards.
ACTAGGCATAAGGGCCATTGTCCGTAAGTTGGCCCGTCAACCTGCTTAAAAAAGCAAGTTGCGGCAAAAAATGGGGCCAAACTATCTTGGCCCATTTAACCCACAAGCTAAAACAGACCGGGCTAGGTTAACCGGTAAGCCAGGGAAAAAAAAAGAAGAAGAAGAAGAAGAAGTTTAAAAACAAGAATAATATAATAACATATTAGTAATTATTTATGTATGTTATGGAAAAGATAGATTGATACATGAACCATAAGTATTATAACATTTTTTAAAATATATATTTATTGATTTAAATATAATATGATGTCTAATAAATCATTTTAAAAACTTGTTTTTATATATAAGTGATCAAATAGCAATAAAATTAGTTATTAATATATACAAAACCTTAAAATATATAAATATTTCAATTTTCACATAAACTAACATTAAAAAATAAAAATTAAAAATTAAAAAAATAAATTTTGGCCAGTGGGCGACTCGTTTAACCGGCGGGCCAATGTAAGCCGGGCTCGGGCCTAGAAAATCTGACCCTTTTGAAAGAGCGCCGAATTAGCCCTACCTATTTAACCCGCAGGCAGAAGCGGGTCGGCCCGCTCAACTCTATCAATAGGGATACGATTATCAAAATCTTTTAGACATGCTTTATTAAACAACAAGTAACTTCCATATTTGTGTTAATTTACTATCCCAATAAAAAAATTTGAGACCATTGTTATAACTACCCTCTACTAGGGGTATTTACGATTTGATTAACCAATCTGTAAATCTATTTTTTCAATCTAACTATAATGATCGGTTTTTTAATATCCTAATCCTAAACTAATCCATTATAAATGGTTAACCATCTTAACAATTAGCTTTTTTTAGGTTAATTTTTTTGGTTTTTGGTTTCTAACCATCTTAACATAAATGAGTAAATATATGCAATTATTTGATGCCGTCACCATGTCATGTTGATAAACTCCCAACACAATTGAGTCTAGATGTAACCCTTACAAAGGGCTTTTGATAAGTAGTCGAAGCCGTGAAGGAAGAGGAATGGGTAGGAATGATGAGAAGCCTTAATGACAATATAGTAATAGTATATTGTTAGAAGTATCAATGAGGACGTTTGCAAGATTGCTGAACAGATTAGAACAACCAAATATGATCAAGTATATCTTGCAAAAACCAACTAATATTAGAATAGAAATTATATTCGCTCTGTAATATGGTTGTAAAGTTGTTGTTGATAAGATAACATATTTCATATTTATTGTTTTTCATCATCAACAATTTGAAAAATGTAAATAATCTTAAGATAAGATTGAAAATAATTGGACCATACATGATATGGGAACTTATCTTTTTATATTAATTATGCTCTGTGCATCTTTTCCTAAGACTGTTTACATTTAGTCCTTTGGTTTTGATACAATTTTAAATTTTCATGTAAGCTGGGAAAGCACTTTAAAATTCAAAAGCTACAGTTCTTCACCTAACATTACTCGAAGCAACTAGCTACATCATTCTAAAAGAATAAATAAAATGAGCTGATTTTAACCAATATCATTCATAATTATTGAAAATGGAAGATGAAAATATAATAGTCTCATATTGGATGTAGCAAACAAACAAAAATATGTAAGCTTAGATTATCTTAGGCCAAGGCATTTTAGATACAAAAGCATTATGGATTAATACAATCCAATTTTATATTAACTCACCTACATAAATTTTGGATTAGTACGCCCAACAGATTATAATATTTGACTATTTATATTTTTAACAAATTAATTATATAAGTAATTATAAAATATATATAAATACAGACAGTTAACCGAAACTGTCGGTTTTTTATTCTATAAACCAAAACCAAAACCGAAATCGAAAAAATTAAAAAATCCAATTCTAAACCGAAACCGATGGACCGATTAACCTTTTTTTAGGATTGATTTTCTAGTGTCAGTTCAATTATCGTAAATTCAGGTTTTTTGCATACCTCTACCCTCTACCAAGTTCAGTTAAATTATATTCTCTCTCTCTCTACTTTCAAGCCATCTTGTTATTAGTTTATTCTATCACATTCACCAACCAAAGTACTAGAGTAGTCATACTAGAGAGCCCTTTAGCACCCACTAACTCTGTTTTTGTCTTGCAAGCCTAAAACCACTAGATCAAAGGCTTGCTAAGCCCAACTAATTTGGATCATAGTTAGGAGTTAAAGAAGTGAGAGTGATAAACAACATGAGTTGGGCATTAAAGTAGAAGTTCTTTATTTTTAATTTCAAAAATTGTTTATGCTAATGTTCCGGAACTTCACTATAGTGAAGAATAAGTGACAAATCAAATACATCATGAATTGACTAAAAGACGTAATAGAGTTAGCTTCAAATGGATATTTAAAAATAAAGTAAAACATAAATGGTAATATTGAGTGATATAACACTAGAATGGTTGTCAGTGGATTTACTTACAAGGTAATATAGACAATGAAGAGACCTTTTCACTAATCTAAAAATAGAAAAAAGGAAAAACTCATTTAGGATCCATTTTGGTTTTGCTAACTTACTATGAAAATTAGTTATACCAAATGGATGATAAGATCACCTTTTTTAATGAAGATGTGAATAAAAAGAACATATGGTGTATAAATATAAAAATTCAATATAAGGACCTAAAAAAACTTCCCATCAATGATATCTTAAATTAAATGATATCATAGTTTCTTTTAATTTAAAGGAAACATCATTAATCAATGCATCTATATTAAGATTGGTTGAAGCAAGTTTATCTTCTTCCTATATGTTGATAATTTTTTTTTTGTTGTTACAAATGTTATTGCTTTATTACACGAAACGAAGAATTTTCTTGCAAAATACATTGAGATGAAGGACATAGGGCAGGTAATATTTATAATAGGAATTGAAATATATTATTATAGATCCTAGAAAAGTTTAGGATCAATAAGTGTTTAGCATTAACACTTTCAATCTAGAAAGGAGATAAGGTATGCTAGCAATATGCAGTATGTAAAAAATGGGATGAGATAAGAACACATGGCAAAAATTCTTTACGTGTTTGTTGTTGGGAACTTAATTCACCTTCAAAAATGTATTATATGCGACATTAGTTTTAGTATAAAGATGCCATATAGATTTCAAAGTAATTCAACAAGGACAATTGGAAAGCTATAAAGAAAATATGATGATACTTATGTGGAATGAAGGACCACGTATTCACTTATAGAAGCATAATTAGATTGATTTCCTTTTTGGATACAAATTTTGCTAGATTCATTAATACAAGAAAATTCATGTTTTCTTTATTTATTTCTATTACATAAAGGACTAATCATATGGAAAAGCATGATATCACATGCACTATAGGATCTGGATTTGCGGCTTATTTTAAAGCCACAATCCATGTTTTATAATTACAAAAATTTATATAAAAGCTTCAAGTTGTCAACATGATTAATTGGATGTAGAAAATTTATCGTGACCACAGCGCATTGATATTCTTTTAAAACATTGACAACAATTCAAAGGTACAAAATACATGAAAATTGTTTACTTTATCAGCTAAAACTTTGTTAAAAAGTTCACAAAAAAAAAGAGTGTTAACTAAACAATGTTGAACTTTATGTTCACAAATGATTTTGATGAGAATAATTATTACACAATTAATTATTTAAATATCCTTAATTGTTTAAATACTTAAAATATTTATATATATATGATTTTGTATTTGTTCTGCTGTTGTTTAAGTTTTTAACAAAATAAAAAGTTGAAGAAAAGTCAAGACAAATCTATCGAGCCCAGTAAAAGAAAGGTGGAGGCACTATTCATCAGATAGAGTAAAAGACTAAGTTTTTAGCAAAACTATGAAGTCAAGTGCTGAAATTTTGGGCAAAACTATGAAGTCGAGAGCTAAAGTTTTGGGCAAAATAGTGAAATCAAAGGCTAAAGTTTTAGCAAAATCGTGAAGTCCAGAGCTGGAGTTTTGGGCAAAATTTATAAAGTCAAGGGCTGAAGTTTAGGCTTCGACCTCAGACCTCGACTTCATAAATTTTCCATTGAATTTAGAAAGTCTGCCCTTGGGTAAAATTTATAAAGTCAAGGGCTGAAGTTTAGGCCTCGACTTCATAAATTTGCCATTGACTTCAGAAAGTTTAGCCTTAGGCAAAATTTATAAAGTCAAGGGTTGAAGCTTATGCATCGACCTTAGACCTCGACTTCAGAAAGTTTATCCTCGACTTTAGAAAGAAAAAAGCTGTTGGAATGCATTTAATGCATGTGTCTGATACATTTAATACTCTTTTCTTCTTTTGACTTTTATACGTTATTAAAACGTTAAGTATATTAAACGTAAGTATAGGTTGTTAAAAACTTTTTGATAATGGGCAAATTTTTATCAAAAGCTATAAATAGAATTTTCCTCTTCTCTTTAAAAGAGAATAAAAAAAAATAGATTTTTAAACGCACAGTAAAAATGAAAATAATGTTTCGTAAAGTTTTTTTTTTTTTACTTATGTTTTTGTTCTCATTCTCGTTAATTTTAATTTTAATTTTTTTTAAGAGAACAATTAGTGCTCTTTTTTGAAATTTACTGATACATTCTAAACGAGAGTTTTTTAACACTGTTTAAGACTTACAAAAGTTGATTATCTACTCTTTTAAGGAGCTCAATTTGTAAAAAGAATTTGTAAAATTCCTAAAGTATTTTCTATTGCAAATCTACTCAAGTAGGAGCGTTTCTTTGTAAAGGAAATTTGTATATTTCCTTAAGAGCTTTTTTGTAAATCTGCTCATATAAGAGCTGTCTGAGAAAAGTCCTCAAAGGAAGCATTTGTACAAGAAGTCCTCGTGTGAGGCATTGAAAAAGTCCTCGTAGATGCAAAAAGAAGTTTTTCATTGAAAGCAAAGAGAAGTCCTCAGTTAGAGGCATTTGAAGTTTGGTATGGAGTTATCAGCATCGTCCTAATTGCGATTAGTCAGGAAGTCCTTTGTGGAAGGTAAAGAGAAGTCCTCAATGGGAGACATTTGAAGTCTGGTCTGGAATTACCAGCATCGTCCTAATTGCGATTAGGCGGGAAGTCCTCAGTGGGAGGCATTTGAAGTCTGGTCGTGTGGTTACCAGCACAACACCTGATTTATCAAGTGAAAGTCCTTGTGAAAGCAATTGTAAAAGTTTTTATGATAGGCAGTTGTAATTCGTCGTCTAAGAGGTGTATTGATTTTGGGATAATCAATATAGTGGTAAAAGTTATCTTTGAGGCATTTGCACCGTGGAGAGTCGGTAGTGGGTCGAATTCCATGTTAAATCCTTGTGTTACTTTCTCTCTCTCTCTCTCTCTCTCTCTCTCTCTCTCTCTCTCTCTCTCTCTCTCTATGCTTCCTTATCCCCTTATTTATTAATCAGTTTTATATTATTTATTCCGCTGCATTTATTTATTTTAATTAACTCTTGTCTTATCTTAGTTAATTAATCTGGTTTGATAAAATAGAAAAATTTTTAATACTTAATTCAACCCTCTCCCTCCCCCTCCCCGCCCCTTCCCCCCCCCCCCCCCCCCCAAGGTATTCCTTGTGTATAATTTCTAATAATTGGTAACAGAGCCTGTCTCTTGTGGTTGATTGCTTAATGCAAAAGAGAAAAGATCATGGCTTCTAATACACTAAGATTCTTGGAGGGTCAAGCTACAAATAGGCTACCGCTTCTTAGTAGGGGTAATTACCCTTATGGGTATAGAATGAATATATTTTTTAAAGCTCATCATAGATTAATATGGAGAGTAGTCGAAAAAGAATCTTCTACAATTGAAAATAAAAATGAAGATCAATATTCAAAAGATGATTGGAAAAAACTGATTATAATGAAGCTGCCATAATATTCTTCATTGTGGATTGAATGAAAGTGATTTCAATACAAACATTGTAAATCGCTAAAGAAATCTAGGATGAACTTGAATTAACTTATGAAGGAACTTCAAGGATCAAAGACACTAAAATAGGCTTGTTGGTTGCTCAATTTGAAAGTTTTAAGATGTTGTCTGGTGAAACAATTGATCAAATGAATGATAGATTCATTAATATCATTAATCCTTTGAGTGTTTTGGGTAAGAGCTTTACTAATGTTGAAATAAATTGAAAATTGCTCAGATCATTGCAAAGGAATGGGAAGCAAAATGGATAGCAATAGAGGAAGCCAAGGATCTTAGCACATTGACAAACGAAGAGCTTCTTGGTGCACTCAAAACTCATGAGCTCATCAAGAATCAAAGTGAAGAATCCCAAAAGAAGGCTATTACTCTGAAGGCAACCAATAATGATTATGATAAAGAGGAGATAAACAAGGATGTTGTGTTGTTTGCAAAGAATTTCAACAAATTTATGAAGGCTGGCAGCTTCTCAAAGTTTAGAAAGGAAAGGAAGATGTTGTGTGCTATAAGTGTCATAAACCAGGACATATCCAACCAAACTGCTATCTCCTCAAGAGAGCACAAAAAAGATCCAAAAAGGAAGCACTTATTGCTACTTGAAGTAATGAAGAGGCATCAGATTCTAATGAAGAAGAGTTATACTTCATGGTAATCCATGATGAGGTAAATAATCCTTCAACTTCTTTCTCTAATAATGAATTGCTTGACATGTATAAAAAGGTTTGTAAAAAGCTTAAAAAATATGAAGAAGATAATAAACAACTTAAAAATCTGATGCAAAATGCTTTAGTTAGATTAGAAGAGTTTCAAGATGAAATTAATGAGCTTAAAACTGAAAATGAAGAAAAAGACGAAATAATAACAGCTTTACGTTCATAAAGAGACAGCTTGCATGGAAATCTTAGTAGCATCAATATGAAAATTAATGAAATTAGAAATAAAAATAGAAAACTAAAAAGAGAAAATAAAATTCTTGTTGAACAAAATGATAAATTAAAAATTGAAAATGATCTTTTAGATTTAGAAATTAAAACTATAAAAGATGATAATAAACATGTATCTACTAGCAACAACATCAATAACAATGAGCTTTGAAAGAGCTAGATGAACTAAAAACAGAAAATATAAATCTGAAATCTAGCTTAGATGATTCGAAAGCTGTCATAGCTAAATTCACACAATGAGAGAAAAATTTAAATACTCTCCATGGTGAGCAAAAATCTGATTATAACAAATATAGAATTGGCTATGATAGGCACAGGAATTATAAGTCTTATAAGACTTGGTTTGTAAAAGCCACTTACGATACTTGTAATTATTATGGCAAGTCTGGCTATATTGCACACAAGTGTGCAATAAAGAAGGCTTTGCTCTCAGGTCATAAAAGTAAGTATGTTTAGGTGGTTAAGAAAGAAGTTTTATCTATTTCTAACCCAAGAGGACCCAAACAGAAATGGGTACCAAAGAAATAATAACTTGCTTTGCTGGGATTCCAAGTGGCAGCATCAAATGGTACTTGGACAGCGGATGCTCTAGGCATATGATCAGAGTTGCTTCCAAATTTTCAAAGCTGGAGTTGATGGATCAAGTGTTACCTTTGGAGATGATGGAAAATCAACTGTTTTGGGTAAAGGCAGCATTATCCTTAATAAAGATCTTATTATTAGTGATGTGTTGTTGGTAGATAATCTAAAACATAATTTGCTTAGTATAAGTCAAATTTGTGATAATGATTTTAAAGTAATATTTTATGCCAAAAGATGTACTATAGAAAGAATTGATAATAACCAAATATGCTTTGAAGGATATAGACATAAAAATATTTACAAAATTAATTTAGATGATTTTAAATCAAGAAGTCAAACATGTCTATATTCTCAAAATGACAATAGTTGGTTATGGCATAGAAAATTGGGACATGCTAACATGAAATTAATTTCAAAACTTGCGAAGAAAAATCTTGCCAAAGGATTACCAAGTTTAAATTTTCAAAATGACAAGATTTGTCAAGCATGTCAACAAGAAAAGTAAACTAAAACTTTTTTTTAAGGCTAAGGATGCGGTTTCCACTTCCAGGCCATTGCAACTGTTACATATGGATCTTTTTGGTCCTACTCAAACTTTGAGTTTAGGAAGAAAAAGATACACTTTCGTTATTGTTGATGACTTCTCTAGATTTTCATGGACTTTCTTTCTTGTCTCTAAAGACGAAACCAATGATGTATTTTTTAGATTTTGCAAGAAAGTTTAAAATGAAAAAGGTCTTAATATAGCTTCAATAAGAAGTGATCATGAGAGAAAGTTTAAAAATCTTAAAATGAATAATTTTTGTGAAAAATATAGTATTGAACACACTTTTTCAGCATCTAAAGCCCCACAACAGAATGATGTAGCTGAAAGAAAGAATATAACTTTAATAGAAATGGCTAGAACCATGTTATATGAAAATAATTTGCCAAAATATTTTTGGGACCAAAGTTATCAATACCGCTTGCTATATTTTAAACAAAATTTTTATTAGACCAATCATAAGAAAACCCCTTATGAGATATGGAAAGGAAAAAGACCAAACATATCTTATTTTCATCCCTTCGGTACAAAGTGTTATATCTTAATAAAAGAAAAAGAATATCTAGGAAAGTTTGATGCTAAATCTGATATAGGAACTCTCTAAGATATTCTTCATCTAGTAAAGCATATAGGGTATATAACAAAAGAATTTTTATTATAGAAGAATAATATATAATATATATTGTTTTTTATGATTGTTTGACTCCTATAAATGTGATAACGATGTTGATGATGTTTGTGATAAAATAAACGATCTTTCATGTTTTGATGTTGAAAATTCTATTACTGTTTCTGTTGTTGAAAAACCTGCTGTTGTTGATGATGTGCATGAGCATGTTAGTAATCTACCTAGGGAATGGAAATATGCTAGTTGACATCTAAAAAAATTAATAATAGGTGAATCTTTAAATAGGGTACAAACTAGATCATCTCTTAGAAACATAACCAATCTAGTTTTTCTATCAAAACTTGAACCTAAAACCTTGGAAGAAGCTTTAGAAGATGAGTTTTGGATTTAAGCCATGCAAGAAGAACTGAACCAATTCACTATAAGTGAGGTTTGGAATCTTATTGCAAGGCCTGAAAATAAAACCATCATAGGAACAAAATGGGTTTTTAGAAACAAAATGGATGAATCTGGAATAGTAACTAAGAACAAAGCTAGGTTACTAAAGGCTATACACTAAAATAGGGGATAGATTTTGATGAGACTTTTGCTCCGGTTGCAAGACTAGAATCTATAAGAATGCTTTTAGCATATGCTGCTAAAAAAGATTTTATCCTTTATCAAATGGATGTCAAAAGTGCTTTTCTAAATGGTTTCATAAAAGAAGAGGTCTATGTCAAGCAACCACTGGGTTTTGAAAATAGTAAATTTCCCAATCATGTTTTTAAATTGAATAAAGCTCTTTATGGTCTCAAGCAAGCTTTTAGAGCTTGATATGAAAGACTTAGTAGCATTTTGATAAATAATGGATTTTCAAGAGAAAAAATTGATACAACTCTTTTCATCAAAAATCATAATTCCGATTTATTAATCGTACAGATTTATGTAGATGACATTGTGTTTGGTGCTACTAATTATTCACTTATAAAAGTTTTTGTTGAGTCCATGCAAAAAGAATTTGAAATGAGTATGATGGGAGAACTCACTTATTTTCTTGGGCTACAAATTAAGCAATGAAGATCTGGAACCTTTATTAATCAATCTAAATATATTAAAGATTTGTTAAAAAGGTTTAAAATAGATAGTTGTAAGTCTAAACCTACACCTATGAGCACTAGTGTAAAATTAGAAAAAGATGAAAAAGGTAAAAAAGTTTGTGAAAAGATGTATAGATTATGATAGGTAGTTTGTTATATTTAACAGTTTTTAGACCTGATATCATGTTTTCTGTATGTGTATGTGCACCATTTCAACCTTGTCCAAAAGAATCTATCTTGGGTGTAGTCAAACACATTTTCAAATACCTTGTGGGCACTATTGAAATTGGCTTGTGGTATCCCAAACATACTTCTTTTGAACTTGTTGGGTACTCTGATGCTAACTTTGTTGGTAGCAAAGTAGATCGGAGGAGCACAAGTGACACATGTCATTTTCTTGATAATTCTTTAATATCTTGGCACTCAAAGAAGCAAAATTCAATTGCATTATCAACTGCTAAAACTAAACATATAGCTGCTGGCAGTTGTTGTGCACAAATTTTATGGATGAAACAAACTTTATTAGACTTTAGTTTAAAATTTGAAAGTGTATCAACTTGGTGTGATAATACAAGTACTATAAATTTAATTAAAAATTTCATTCAATACTCAAGAACCAAGCATATTGAGATTAGACATCACTTCATTTGTGATCATGTTCTAGACAAGGACGTTTGCTTGGAATTTGTTAATACAAACCATCAGCTTGCTGATAATTTTACTAAACCCTTGTGTGAAGAACGGTTTTGTATTTTAAAAGGAGAACTAGGTATGTTAAAAGTTGATAAGTGCTAAAATATTTTTTGAACTAGGAACTTCCTTGAAAATCTAACCTTAAGTCTCTTAGCTGACAAATATTGCAGATTTTAGACTAAAGTTTGCACTTGCATGCATGTTTGTGGTTGTGCTTGTACTTGTGCTTATATGCCAATGTTTGTCTTCTGTAATTATCTATTGTCATGAATTTGTTTATATCCTTCTGTGCTTTGTTTTGAATTTAAAAAATAAAATTAAAACAAAGGTTGTTTGAACCAGGGAGAAACAACTTTTTTTTAAAGAAAATTTCCTTTTCTTTGTCTCGGTTTTTCATAGAAAAAAAAAAAAGAAGCAAAGTTTGTTTTAAAAAAGGGGAGAAATTTTTTGGAAAAGTACTTTTAATAGGGGGAAAATTGATTTTGTTAACATTTTTTTTTAAACAAAGTCCGTATTCTTCTTTTCTTTATTTTTTTCTTTTTGATGAGAAAGGAGGAGAAGTATTTGCACAATTAAGAATTATTTTAGAATTGATTGTGCTTATTTATTATCATAAAAAAGGAGGATATTGTTGAACTTTATGTTCACAAATGATTTTGATGAGAATAATTATTACACAATTAATTATTTAAATATCCTTAATTGTTTAAATACTTAATATATATATATTGCTTTGTATTTATTCTGCTGTTGTTTAAGTTTTTAATAGAACAAAAAGTTGAAGAAAAGTTAAGACAAAGCTATCGAGCCTAGTAGAAGAAAGGTTGAGGCACTATTCATCAGATAAAGACAAAAGACTAAGTTTTTGGCAAAACTATGAAGTCAAGTGCTGAAGTTTTGGGTAAAACTATGAAGTCAAGAGCTAAGTTTTGGCAAAATCGGGAAGTCAATGCTGAAATTTTAGGTAAAATCATGAAGTTAATAGCTGGAGTTTTGGGCAAAATTTATAAAATCAAGGGTTGAAGTTTAGGCCTCGATCTCAGACTTCGACTTCATAAATTTGCCATCGATTTTAGAAAGTCTATCCTTGGGCAAAATTTATAAAGTCAAAGGCTGAAGTTTAGGTCTCGACCTCAGACCTCGACTTCATAAATTTGCCATCGACTTCAGAAAGTTTGGCCTTGAGCAAAATTTATAAAGTCAAGTGCTGAAGCTTAGGCATCAACCTTAGACCTTGACTTCAAAAAGTTTGTCTTCGACTTTAGAAAGAAAAGAGCTGTTGGGATGCATTTAATGCTTGTGTCACATACATTTAATGCTCTTTTCTGCTTTTAACTTTTACACGTTATTAAAACGTTAAGTATATTAAGCACAAGTATGGGTTGTTAGAAACTTTTTGATAACGGACAATTTTTATCAAGAATCATAAATAGAATTTTCCTCTTCTCTTTGAAAGAGAATAAAAAAAAATTAGATTTTTGAATGAACAGTAAAAACGAAAACAACGTTCTGTAAATTTTCTTTTACTTGTGTTTTTATTCTCATTCTCGTTAATTTTAATTTGTAATTTTTTTAAGAGAACAATTAGTACTCTTTTTTGAAATTTGCTGATACATTCTAAACGAAAGTTTTTGAGCACTGTTTAAGATTTACAAAAGTTGATTATCTGCTTGTTTAAGGAGCTCAATTTGTAAAAGGAATTTGTAAAATTGCTAAAGTATTTTCTGTTGCAAATCTTCTCAAGTAGGAGTGTTTCTTTGTAAAGAAAATTTGTATATTTCCTTAAGAGCTTTTTAGTTTATAAATCTGCTCATATAGAAGTTGTTTGAGAAAAGTTTCAAAGGAAGCATTTGTAAAAAAAGTCCTCGTGTGTGGCATTGAGAAAAGTCCTCGTAAAGGCAAAGAGAAATCCTCAGTTGAAGGCATTTGAAGTTTGGTCTGAAGTTATCAGCATCATCCTAATTGCGATTAGGCGGGAAATCATTCGTGGAAGGCAAAGAGAAGTCCTCAGTAGGAGGCATTTTAAGTCTGGTATGAAGTTACCAGCATCGTCCTAATTGCAATTAGATGGAAAGTTCTCAGTGGGAGGCATTTGAAGTCTAGTCGTGTGTTATCAGCACAACACTTGATTTATCAAGTGAAAGTCCTTTGTGAAAGGCAATTGTAAAAGTCCTATTATGATAGGCATTGTTGTAATTCGCCGTCTAAGAGGTGTATTGATTTTGGAATAATCAATATAGTGGTAAAAGTCGTCTTTTAAGCATTTGCACCGTGGAGAGTAGGTAGTGCGCCGAACTCCACGTTAAATCCTTGTGTTGCTTCTCTTTCTCTCTCTCTCCTTCCTTTTCTCTGCTTATTTATTAATCAGTTTTAATTAGTTTATTCCGCTGCATTTGTTTGTTTTAATTAACTCTTGTCTTATCTTAGTTAATTAATATAGTTTGATAAAACAGAAAAATTTGTAATACTTAATTCACCCCTCTTAATTATTCCTTATGCATTATTTCTAATAAACAAATTAGCATAGAATTTATACTTGCAAATTCATTTAAAAAAGATTACCGCTCAATCTTTGCATGGAGTATGTTGAAAGGGTGTATATTATAGGACATCTCGATTGAAGAATGTCACATCTTATTCGTATGATACTTTTCAATTCAATTTAAAGTATTTTTAAAATATCCTATTTTGCATATAGTATACATGACTGAATTAGAATTATGTGAATTTGAATTGTCATTTTATAAATGCAATAATGTTACTCTTCATTAAGGTATATTAATTTAAAAAATTAATTTTGCAGTATATAGAAGTGACTATGCTGTGATAATGACTTATAACTGCCATATTTCTAATTGATTTTTAAATTTTTACAATATAATGGAATAGTATAGTCAGTGTAATAAAAACTTAAAGTATGTTATGTTGTTAAAGAACATACAGGGGCGAAGCTAAAGAATGTCAAAATTTGTGAAGTCATGACTTTTAATTGAAGGTTGTGACTTTGCATAATCCAAATATTTTGATAAAAGATGCCCTCATGAAGAGGCATGAAATCGTTGCAAAATTAAAAGGAATGAGGAAGAAAAATCATAGTATTGGAGGAATAATTTGTCTTGAAAAGATAAAGATGTTCTTTAACTTTGGATAAATTATAAAGCAATAATATTAATGCTATGGATAAGATATGTAATTAATCTATTATGATTATGTGAAACAGAAGTTCAAAAATTCAGTTAATTTGTGTAAATGATTGTGTTATGTAAATTATGTAATTTACTTTTGTAATAGGGTATTCAAAATTTCTAATTGAACTTCTACAATGGTTACCGTTGAATCAACATCCACAAAAATTAAAAATACTCTACATTATGGTCTTAAAAGTTAGTGGAAGTGATATAGTAAAATTAGTTTTCATAAAATCTGAAGTACAATTAATTTAATTAACTAAAAGGGTAAGATCTGTGAAATTATACGCACCAACAAAGTGCTTACGGGTTTCAAAAACGAGCAAAGCTTTAGAAAATGGACTCAATGACTTATGTAGAAGTACTTTTGAAGAATGCTATACGATATTATATTTTAGTATAATTTAAGATTAATATTAATATAATGTGCCCATAAAATAAGAAATTGGGCAATCCGATAGCCCATGCGCATGAAGAAGCGGGGAAAGTGTGTCATAGGAATTTTGTACCTAACATTTCGAAGGTATGTACAGCCCCATGTATTAATACATCAAAATGTAGCACATATATAATTACTTTTAATCCATAAAGTATGAAGCTATTTTAATTAAAATAATGCAAGGGCTTTAAAAAGTGTGGAAAGTGAATAATAACAACATTAATAATAGTAATAATTAAAGCAACACCCCTAGGAATTACTAAGCAGTGGATTGATTATCTGATTTTCAAATGTATCTTATTTACATTAATTAATATTGGTCTATTTGATCTATTTATAAGTAAAAATATTTATGTTTTTTTATCTATATCTATTTTTTAAAACAAATATTATTTTAAAACAGCAAAAATAAAATGTCATAACGTTCAGATAAAACGAATCTAACTGACCCTAAATCTAAGATTGGGAACATATATCTATATAGTAACTTAAGGAAGATTAATGATCTCAAACGAGCTATCTTCATATTCTGACACAAGGGGCGCTGTCCCAACATGTATGGCTGTGTAAGCGTGGTTGGAGATTTGTTTCCGCCGTGGTGCAAAAAATGACTTTGTAAGTGATTTTAAGTAACATATAATATATATAGATACATATTAATATGTGGGCTTAGCTAATGAGTATATGTCATAGGATTGACCAAATATTAAGACAGATAAAATGTTAGTCAAAAAGAATTTTTATGCTGTTTAGCTTGATAATTTTTGGCAATTTCTTTAAATCGAAGGATAAATTGATTATGGCCAAAAAAAAGGATAAATGTAAAAACATTAAAGTACACAACAAAATGAATAATCCGCCAGGATTTGTCACTTGGTTATATACCCATTTTATTTAATTTACAAATATCGTATTGAAATTTATTGAACTTTGACAATACTGATGGTTACAGAGTACACATTACAATAATTGAGAATATTGCAAAATTAAAACAATTAAAGTCAACATAGGTGGATACTTGAGCATTTTAATGAATTAATTTGATTTGATACCCATTTTGGATGGATATACTAATATATGAAGTTGATTCCGATAAAATAATTAATGCTAACGGTAAAATTGGTTTAAAAATACCTGAAATAGAATCCACATTTTGCATGTTGTAGCGTTTTAATAATCTTGATGGAAATTGGCATCACGTTGGTAATTGTATGGACATAGAGTCAATTTGATCATCTTGACTAACATATGAGGTAAGTCACTAAAGAAAGCCAACGATTCAAGGGAACATAGCGTTAGTGTTTCTGCATATGTTTTCGACTAGATTTACTACGTATAGTATGATCAATGTATTATCAATAAAATATAGCTAAAATATGACAGTGTGATAATATTAATTTGATGGTTGACTAGATAAATTAATGTATAAATGTTTATACAAGTATATGTATACAGAAAGGAACGACGAAGGGGACGTGTCATGGCAATAAATTGAAATATAATTTATGCGTTCACTAAAGTATGTGAATTATATTTGGTATACCGAGTTAAATGATTGATTGAGATTAGAGTAATTCGGATAAAAATTGGAACAGACTGAGATTACTCCTTGGGCTATATGCTTTAATAATTCAAGTTGTCATCAATTTATAAGTTGCAAAATAAGTTATAACTTCTAATACTATGAAATTGAAATTACTACATGTTACATGTTAAATGTATTGGCATATTTGTCAAATTATTTCATAAGTACGAGTTTTAAATGAAAAGACAGTTTTTTAAAGAGACTTTGTAAGAAAGTCCTTATCACCAACCGGTTAAGTTCGTGGTGGTACATAGAGACTACCCAGTAACGTATAAGGCGTGACCTATTCACAAGCTTAGCCCAGACGACCAAGAGCATGTTAAAAACTTGACTATAGTGACCTAAACCTAATGGAATTGGTCCCCTAACTCAGTTTGGGGCAGGTGATAAGAAGGTGATAAAAAGGTAAGATAGCTATACACTAGTAAAAAAGTAGGTGGAGGAGGTGAAAAGAAGCGAAATTCGCCTTTCCCCTCATCCTAAAAACTGAGGCCAATTTCCCTCATCCTAGTCAGCATATGAGGCAAAATTGGCCTCAGTTTTATGAGGCAAACTTCCCCTCATAATTGCCCTATATAAACCCTCCTTCTCCCTCTCTTTCACTTACATCGTCCTCACATTCTCACGCACACACTCACGCACACACATTCTCACTCTCTCACACACTCACTCACACTGTCACTTCACACACACACACAAATCCTCTCTCGCTCTCTTACACTCTCAACTTCACACACACACTATTCTTATTTTTCACTCACACACACTTCCACCTATATTCATACACATACATCAGGGAAAAAAAAAACATATTTTGAATTTAGTAAAATGTAGATCGTTAAAATGGATGAAGAAGGGAAAATACATGTTCAATTAAAGTTTATAAGAAATATAGAAAAAAAAAAGTTGTATACATCGTATAATTGATATCCCAACATTGTTATAATTATGACTTAGAGATCATGTGGAGAATAAGGAATTTCGTTTTTTCATGTGAGTACATCCTTTCCTTATTGTTTGCTATTGATGTATCATACATGCAGTCGAATAATTAATTAATATGCACGTGACTTGTTAAAGATGTAATCACTTGAGTGATTAATGTTAACTAGAGGTTAGAATATCATGTTTGTTGTCGGATGCTCATGTTGTTATCTGTACGTTGATTATGAGATATTTTTTACGTACTCGATGTACTGACTAAGTTGCAAAATAGTTAATTTCTAATACTATGAAATTGAAATTACTACATGTTACATGCTAAATGTATTGGCATATTTGTCAAATTATTTTCATAAGTACGAGTTTTAAATGAAAAGACAGTTTTTTAAAGAGACTTTGTAAGAAATTCCTTATCGCCAATCGGTTAAGTTTGTGGTGGCACATAGAGACTACCCAGAACGTATAAGGCATGACCTATTCACAAGCTTAGCCCAGACGACCAAGAGCATGTTAAAAACTTGACTATAGTGACCTAATGGAATTGGTCCCCTAGCTCAGTTTGTGATAGGTGATAAGAAGTGATAAAAAGGTAAGATAGCTATTTGTGTCACAGTCAAAAGAGTTCAAAAGATTTTAAAGTGCATTGGGCCAAAACCAAGGAATATTGTATTTCTTCCAAAATTGAGTTTTTATCCCTTGTATGAAATTTTCATATTTCAATAGCTCTTGCATTTGGTATATGATTATATGGATCTAACTCTATGGTTATTATTACCTGCAATTATTCTTATGTTATTTCGCATGTAGATTGCTAAAATATTAAAAATAAAAAACTCACGAAAACTTTATTCAGATATTAAGATTGTCAAAACTAAATTTCAAGTGTAAAAAAAGTTCATGAAAACTTTATTCAGATATAAAATTATTTAAAAACAAACTTCAAGTACCTAATTGAACAATTTCGAAAATTCAGATACCATTTTTGCCATTATCCCAATAATACAAATATAAAAATAAACTTCTTTATACCGTAGTAAGATACTCCTAAGTAGCATCAACCCAAGACCAATTTATTACATCATCTCCAGTATAACTAGGCTTAGGAACATCTATGTTATATAAAGCATCACACTTACAACAAGTAAAAGAAAAAATTACATAAATAAAAGATCTAATAATAAATGAATAAATACCACAAAAGTTTTTAACAAAAAATTTTTAGCATCTTCTGTTTTTCATCACTACTACTTATGAAATACTCATCACTACTATTTTGTTAACTGAAGATAGACTTTTTTCCAATATTGAAACACTAGCTAACTACCTACCCAAAGTCTATGAAAATATGGTTATTTGGATTATCCTACCACTTCTCTCCTATTACAATAGCTCGTCTAATCGAATTTGATCTATAGTCTCAAGATCAATACTATCGTATGACTCGTTTAATTTTCAATGGAATAAATAGTAGGGGCAAACCTTATATTACCTTAAAAAGAAGAAAAAACCTATTAAGCCTAATTGAAGAGAATGTATAGATTATTTCCATACCATGTTCGACTTGTATTATGTGAAACCATACCTATATCAATTAACTCAAGTTTATCTTAGTGCTTATCATACTATCTCTGCTTAAGAAGGAAGACACGTTGACCATGAGAATAGATTAATTATGATACTTGCTATCATTCCATGGAATGTAATGGTGTCTTCATCATCTCCACCTAAAACAATACCATTATGTTCACTATAGAAGGACTGGGTTTTGGAAACAAGATTTATGTTTCTCAATGTAAATTTATATCACAAAATCCATCATTGATTTTATCTATAAAGATAAAACTTCTTTTATCAATTTTTTGTCAAAATTTTATGTTTCTAAAAGTCAATTTTCTTGCGATGAGTGCATGGAGACTTGTCTCTTGATCTTCTATAATGGATTCTATACTATTTACCACACAACCTGAAAATGTTATATATGCTTATGTAGAAACAAATGAATTAACTAGCATTTTGTAATCCACATGCATGCAAACTAGTTAATTGTCTCATGAGATACACTATTTTCTTTTTATAATATCCTAAAAATCACTCCATGATAGGATGTCAAACATTAGTTTGCCTATAACATACTTGCAACTCTTCCTCAAATTCCGTAATTGTTACAAACATGTATTAGTGATAAGTCGTAATATCATAAATAGGTTTAAACTCTCATATGCACAAATGAACCCCTTGGTAATTATTCAACACATACTAAAGCATCTTATTCATATGCTCATTGATAACATCTTTACAGTTGCCTATAGAACGAACCAATTTTGAGAAAACATAAAAGTCCCCACCCCTTCAGTAATTTAAGAGCTTCCCATTGCTTATGAGACCTATTAAACCATGGGCATATGTTTTCAAAATACATACGGTGTAACAACAAACTCTTACATACTATATAGGCCCTAGCAATACAACCCATTGGTCAAGCTTTATTTCTAACAATCAAAACCCTTAACTAGGTAAAAATCCACCTATACTAGATCGGGTCACATGCATGTGCTTCTCTTGGTAAATTACATTACAAATGAATCATGGCATAAAAAAATGTGGGTGGAAAAATCATTTTCTGTTTACACAATTTCATTACAATATTCTTCTCTAAAGACTCTTAAACCTCCACTTTTAACTCTTTATACAAAGCTCCCTAAAGAATCTTGGCATCTCACTTTGCTCCACATATGCCATCTTTCATATATCCACACAACATAAAGAATTCTATCAAGTAACACATAGAATCACGGTTCTCTAACACTTTTAAAGATGCCTCTTACACCCTCAGGCATTTAGATATGTTGGAGCATATCCATCAAGAAACTTTACATCCTATCAAGCAACAAACTTCTCTTAAATTAGGTTTTAGCATGTATTATGTTGGAGGCTTCATTATTTACCTAGCTCCTCTCCAAAGTATAAAAATGGTACCATTGAAACTATGACTAATTTTATTCCATGTCATAACATCTAGGTTGTATTTAAGAACCAGCTTATCTTAATTAGTCAATTAAAAAGCATACTTTTTTTCATATACCCATTAGTTCATCCTCAAACCTCTTTCTCTTCCCATGTCGTCTATTTGGCTTAAGATGACATGCTCATACCAACTCAGTTGCATAAAAATTTCTTCAATTTTAAATTATCTACAAGCTACACATTTCCACCATTCTTTCAAATTTCATATTCTCATAATATTCCTATAGTTCATTGATAAGAACCGCTAATGTCTCATACAGTGAAATTTTTTAAGGGTGTGCCCACTAATAACATCTACATTGCAAATAAAATAAGCTTTGTAATCTTTTATGGTTCATCTTGATATATCGTTGTACGCCAGAAAATCATGGATTGTTTATAATAATGCTACATACATGGCAAATGACTAACTTGAAACAACATCTTTAAACCGTAGAAAAATATCTTCACTCCATCTACCCACAACTCCTTTAACTCGTCAACCAAAGCTAAGAAAAATATCTTTAAACCGTAGAAAAACTTAAGAAGTGATTTGAGAATCAGTTAGGATATAAATAAATTAATCACTTGAACCCTGATCTATAAAGCTTAAGCCTTGAAAATCTTTTGATGAAACCCTAGAGAGCCTTTGTAAACCTTAAATGACTTTGGTTTGGACACTCAAAAACCTAAAGAAATAACTTTAAGAAACCACAGAACCCTATGAATCATAATTTGGATTTCTCAATCCAACCTAAAACCTTGTATAAAATAGATAACCCTAATGATAACCGAAACCTAGATATCGATCAAGATAAATTAACAATACCTAAACGAATGATAGTAATCTTATATAACGAAATTAGATAAACTAAAATCGAATAAACTCAAACAAATTGAACTTGAGTCTCACCTATGTAGTTATCATTTTCTCAGAGTAAATCAGGTAGGTTAGGCCCTTCAAGAATAATAAAACCAAGATGAATTAATTTAACTCAAATTCAGACTTTAGCTTAAGAATTTGCATCGACTATGCCCTACCACATCCCCTCCCCCCCCCCCCAAAAAAAAAAAAAAATCACCCATATAAAAGCTAAATCTAGTTACATTATAACCAGATAATTGGATAAAAACTAAACTAAATATTTCTCTTTCCCTCTCTCCTTAATGATGTCGTCAAACCCCTTTCAATTACCCAAATGCATAAGTTTTAACTTCCTTAATTTGAGGAATACTTCATACTTCCATGAATAAATTAAGGAGATATGTCAAAATATGGTAAAATCTAGTTTCTGGGCTTGAGATCTATAACTTCTCAAAGAAGTAAACCTTCTCTTCTCTTCCTCCTGTAATTGGCCTACTCTCTCTCCCCCCCCCCCCCCCCCCCCCCCCCCCCCCCCCCCCCCCCCCCCAAACCCAAATCACTTGGAGACACGCACACTCAAAACAAATTTCTGTGCATACACACACGTAACTGCACAAGTTTCTCTCCATCACAAAGCGCAAGTTAAGTGTTGGAGAGGAGAATCAAGATAGTCCTCATCTCTTCCACAATCTTGATACTAGACTTTTTTAGGTGAGTATTTTGATCTACAACATTTTCTTAGTTAGAATCGACTATTGATCTTGCTAAATAATAATAGAACAAGAAGTAATAATCAATATGTTGGAAGATATGTATATAATGGATGATATTTACTCTAATGAGGAATGTATGTTTAGCGATGATTTGATAAGAATCCTAAAGAGAAGGAAAAAAATGAAAACATAGTGAAGGAACTAAAAAAAGTCCATTTCTATTTAAGTTAGTAAATATGGATTGTAGATTAGAAAAAGATTAGAAAAAACTCTAAAAAGCATTAAAAACATAATATGGATTGAATCTGAGCCGTATGTTTTCATATCTAAATAATAATAAAATGATAAAAATAATATCACAATAGAAAGTACATATAAAAATGTATGAAACTGACTATTTATTCATATAAAATGGATCTAAAATTACCAAGATATCACAAATAAAAAAAATTACCAAACAGGGAAATTATAGTAAGAAAGAAATCAAAAGTAGGCTAGTCACTAGTGAAAATTTAGCAAATTATCACCATCATCATCATCTTGTTCAAGTGACTTATAGCCAAAGTGCAAGTACCTAGAGGATTATTTTAGAAGTTGCTTGGGATGGTAGAGTGAGGTTCTTGTGATTATTACATTTGCTTGTAATTATAGAATTAGTGCACTAAAATTGTATATGAATAATATGTGACACATACATGGGGAATTGGGATATTATTTGTGCTTGCTCAATTGGTTTCTCCGTGTGATAAATATTAAAATCAAAATTGTAATTGTTTGAGTATAATAGACAAATTGTTATGCTATAAGTGTGTTTTTTTTTTTTTTTTTAATTTTGCTCAAACGCTTGCAAATGAACAATAAAAATTATTTTACCTTAAATAATAAATTGTTTATACATTGCACGACATTGCCACATTTCATAATGTATACAATTAGCATGACATAATGGATCAAGTGGATTGTAATCATGGTGTTGTCCATGGGGCCTACTTTGCTCTTTCGGAACTAATATGTTATAGCAAAGGTCGCTCCTCGCATGGAGACATCATCTAGAGTACTTCGTATAAATAAAGTCGCACTCTAGGAATACACACACACACATATAGGTTTTTCTTGAAATTATATGAAGAATCTCATTTTGAAAGGAATAATATTAGGTCTCGAGGTTTAGTGGCTCCTAAAGCTATTGAGTCCCCATTTTATTGTTGAATCCACCAATAGATTCCCCAACCCTGATTCATAAAAGGGCATAAATTCATACTATATATGATCGTTTGGATGACTATATATATTTACACATGTGTATGATCGCATCTCATATGCTTGATGTTAATAATTGTTCGATACGATGCATGAATGGTGTGATATGAGGGAATTCTTACTAAGCTAGCTATAGCTTACACTCCTATAGAATTCTTTTATTGCTAGAGCATAGTGATGTCATAAGTTAGCTATATGGGCACTAGGATTTTCATGGGAAGCCATAAGTCGAGCGTTCTATATCTTCTTTTGGACTCTCTTTGTGTTTTATTGGTTTAAAAGAAACTTATCTAGATATGATTATTATGTATTAGAAAACCTAATATTTTTATATTTCAATACTATACTTTTCGAAGGGCCTATAAACTCCTCATCACTTATAATATAATGTGCTTTAATTAGCTTTATTTGTTTGCCACACTGTTATCATCTTTAAATCGAATAAATCAATGTGACGTCCTTTACTTGTAAGTACGTCATAGATATTATATGAAGAGCTTTTAAGTGACAAGGGAGTCATCATTAAGTTTATGTGTAGATACGGCGAGCTATCACATATATGATACCTTCTAGGACATGACAACTACCTAATAATCTAGGTTTTGATATTAACACAAACATAAAAAGATAAGGCTCTTTTATACAAAAGAAAGGTGAAACATCGAATAGAAACAAATAACAAGCCATAAACTATATGTCACAACAACAAATCAAGACTTTTACGGCGAAATCATAGAGGCGGTTTTTATTTTTGCCTCTAGTATAATAGCACTTTTTTTTATGGCAGTATGTAGAGGCGTTTTTTAATTTCGCCTCTACATAGAGGCAATTAATAGGGGCAAAGATTAAAACCGCCGCTATGTAGGTGGGTATAATTAGTGAAATGGAGCAGACACGGGAATTGGAGACAATATTAAAAAAAAAATAAATAAATATGAAAAAGAAAGAAAAGAGGGAAAAAAAAACCTCTTCATCATCTTTACCCTCCCATTTTCACTTTACCTTCCTCTTTGTTGGGTTCTTCTTCTCTGGTTATTTTGCTCGCCGGCCGGCCATTGCTTCTTCCTATGGTGCTCTCTCTCACTTGAGGTGCTCTATTTCACTTTCTCTCTTTCTTCTATCCATCAAATGGGTTATGTAATTGATTAGTCTTGTTAGGGTATATCATTTTCATCGTACCTGCGCAGATAAATAGCTCCATATAAATGCTTATAGTTATAGCCAGAAGTACACAAATTGTTATCATGCATTCAGGAGTTCTCATTGTTGTGATTATAGCTGTAAAAGTAGTGTTTGTATAATTTACTCATGTACACTATTGCCTCGTATCGGTTCCAGAGATGTTCTATTTCAGGTGATTAATGTATGTTTTTGGGTTGAGTTTATAATCAGGTAACTACATTTTGAGATGTTTTTGTCGACTTCGGTATCGTCGAACCTCATCATGATTCGCTATCCCAACTTCGGTTCACCAGAATCTTTGTTCTATAAAAGTTACTACTTGTGTGGGAGAGTGATGGGCAAATATATCAATGTTTTTTAAAAAAGTAGTGAGCTCGATGTGTAGTTTTTATAAAAGTGCCCATATATAAATATATATATTGGTGTTTATATGTGTGGGAGAGTGTCCTGGTCTATTCTCATCGTTCTCTTCGAGTTCGTTGCGAATCCAAGGTAGTCAATTGCTTGTTTTAGTTATTAAAGTTTATATTTTATATAAAATGCTTTGATTTAAATATTTGTTTAAAGATTTTGCATTTTAATTCAACAATTGTTTCACTTTTCTTTTGAAAGACAAGTGATTTGTTCATACATAATTATTTGGGATCAAATTTCATATAAAAAATATACATAATCCAATTTTAAGTTGATTCTAAAGTTTCAATCATTGTTGTTGAGTTTTATACCTTGTTGATATTAAGTTAGAAGTCTACAAATGGGGCTCAGTTATTTATGATCCATGCAATTAATATTTTCCCTTGATAGAGGAATACTCTCATGCCGCAGCTCCTAGAAGAAATTTCTTTAGCAGCTATCATCACTTGTCATATAGAGATACTCTTTATTATTGTTCAAAGATGATTAGAGAGCCTTCGATATCCTAAACTCAACTTCCTGCACTAGAAAGATGTATATGGATTGATGATGTTGTCACATAACTTTTTAATTGGGTTTTTGTGTGTAGTATTTTTGATGTTCTGTATTGACTTGGAAGAACTAAATAATCAATGTTTGTGGTTAGATCTGGCTAAGGTCTGATTGGTTAGGATGTAATCAACTATGTTGGATAAATGAATGGAATGAAGCACAGCTTTTATCATTTTCCGTACTGTTTTTCTACTGAAAGGAAAGTGTTTCTCTTAATCGGAATGTTCTTTGATCATTTACCTATGCTAAATTTCTTGTTACATTACAGTTCATGCTAGTAATTTAGTTTTAGATATTTTATATTTTTGGCGTAGTTGATATTAACATGTATATGTGTCTATTTATTTTGATCTCTTTTATGTTTATTTCTATATATGACAGGGGAGGCATCGAGGCTCTTGGATGAGTTGTTAAAAGGATCGAGTGGATTTTTAAATTGGGTTATTTCTGGAACTTTTGCAGATCGCGATCCAGATCTCCATTCCCTTCTGTAAGTGGATGACTAATGTGAATTAAATCAAAGAACTAACGTTTAAGATATCATGTGAACTTCATACGTTGGATTTTTTTCTTTCATTTTTAGTGCTTAAACTGCATTTAGATTTCCAAATTAAAACAACATGTCTACTGGTTGGACACAGGATGTCTTAATTATAAAAAAGGAAATTTTTTTTTCCTCCAGTCATAAAAAGAGGGATTCGTCTTGTTAAATAAAGAGGCTTAGCTTAAGCATATATTGAACCGCTGTTATTTTATTTTACTTTTTTCTTTTTTTGGTCCTTTTAGTATGTAATGAACCGGTTCAGGGCATATAAGATACCTCTCAAAAAGATTTAGACCTTTCAAATTCAGATTTCTTCGGATGTCCGAGAGCCTCTGTGGCATATAACAAGAAGATTTAACATCTTCAACCATTTACTATAACATGATTCTTTAAAGATTATCAGCATCTTCATTTTCTTTTTTTTTTTTTTTAACAATATATATGTAAAACATGGTTCATACATCCGTTCATCTGAGGCATTTCAATGACAATAGATTTTAATGGTCTTAGGAACACATTGAACCTTCCATGAATCTAACCTTATTGACTTTTCTACCTCTTTAGATTCTTATTGACTCAACAAAAACAAGTCAACAAGTCACTTTCGAATTAATATGCTACTTTAATATCCAATTCCCTTAACTATCCTTCAAATAGTCACCGCTTGTCCTCTGGTTCGCTACATAATCAACAACTAATTTAAGAAATATTCAGGTAAGGAATATTGTAGATGTCACCAGCTAAATCTACTAACTATACATACATATATATATATATATGTTTACTTTACCAAGTGGATCAGTATGTACTTGCTACAAAAAGTAGTGCTAGATGCTTCAAATTTTATATTAATTTTTATTCGAAATGAATCATAAATTTCGTTAATCATTTATATTAATACTCTTATGTTTAATTTAAATTTTATTTTTCCAGAATGGATAGGAGTTGGATAAACAAGGCTAGGAATAGTGTCGAGTATAGACAGGTGTTGAAGAATTCCTTGATTTTGCATTTTGTAATTCATCTTATGATGGAAAGATAATGTGCCCTTACGTAAAGTGTGTCAATCGATCCTTACAAACATATGATGATGCTAAGGTGCATCTGATTTGTGATGGTTTCTTGAGAGGATATACTTGTTGGGTTTGTCATGGGGTGTTACGAAATAATAAAGACGAAAAATAAAGATTGAAATGACAAAGACACAAAATTGTTTACCCAGTTCGTCACGGATTGTGACTACGTCTGGGGGCGCTACCAAGCCAGGATATTCTATATATAAGAGAGAGATATGTATTACATTGATGGGCTATTTATAAATAACCCTAATGGTAATTTTACGTGAACTGCCTAAAATACCCTTACTAACAATTTTTAAATTATTGGATCGCCGTGCTCGTGGCAAAGGTGTACAATATTCAGGCTCCACAACCCAACATGGGGAAGAGCTGCCAATTGATGTTACCTCTTCAACTTTTCTCCCTCCACCTCTCATGCACAAAGAACTATACCTAATGAGCAATGTAATTCTATACATATGAATCAATAGAGAGCAGATGATATTGTGGGATTAATGAATGATGCATTTGGCATACATAATCAAGAAAATGAAGGGGCAATTGGTCAACAAGCAAGGATTAGTCAATTAGAAATGGATGAACCATTTATTGTGGGTAATGATTTACATCAAGGGCTTGATATAGAGCATGATATAGAAGGACCTAGTCATGGAACAAATAGGTTTCATGAGTTGCTTAAGGAATTTAAGGATGAAGTATACCCTGGATGCCCCACATCCTCGAAATTATCTTGCATCTTACGTCTGTACCATTTAAAATGTTTGAATGGGTGGTCAGCAAAATCATTTAGTATGTTGCTTGAATGTTTAGGTGATATGCTTCCACAAGGAACTACATTACCAAGATCCCATTATGAAGTTAAAAAATATATTAATGATTTAGGTTTGGGCTATGAAAAAATACATGCTTGTCAAAATGATTGCATGTTGTTTCGAAGAGATAGAGCAAATTTTGATGCTTGTAAAATATGTGGTTCATCACGTTGGATTTCACAAAAGAGAGAAGATTTGAATTGTGAGAATGGTTCAACTCGTTGTTCTACTAGTAAAAAGAAAAGGCCAGTAAGGGTGTTACGATATTTTCCTCTAATTCCAAGGTTGCAAAGGCTTTATGTTTCAACAAAAACCTCAGGTGATATGCAATGGCATGAGGAGGGACGCAAAAAGGATGGACTTTTGAGACATGTTGCCGATGGAGAAGCATGGAAAGCATTTGATGTTCGCCATCCAGATTTTTCATCAGATTCTCGCAATGTAAGACTTGCTCTTTGTAGTGATGGATCTAACCCATTTAGGACAATGAATATGACATACAGTACTTGGCCAGTTGTGTTGTCCATTTATAATTTTCCGCCTTGGATTTGCATGAAACAAACCTCCCTTATCTTATCAATGATAATTCCAGGTGGGAAAGGTCCTGGCAATGACATAGATACTTATCTAGAACCATTAATTGAAATATTATTGCATTTATGGGAAGGTGTCGAAACCTATGATGCTTCAACTCAGCAAACTTTCAATATGCGTGCTGCATTGATGTGCACGATAAATGACTTTCCTGCTTATGGAAATTTATCTGGTTGAGTACCAAGGGGAAATTTGCTTGTCCTATATGTGCTGAGTCTACAGATGGAAATGGTTATACAAAGGGGGCAAGCATTGCTACATGAATCATCGACGATGGTTACCTGAAAATCATCGATTTCGCTACCAAAAAAACTGTTTTGATGGGAAAGAGGAGTTGAGAACATCACCTAAAAGAGAAAGTGGAAGTGAAGTGTTGAGGCAACTTCATGGTATTCAATTTACATTAGGTAAACAAGTAAAATCTAAAGTGAGAATTGCTAAAAGAAAGAGGTCCAATATTGACTCGAACCTTATCATTCCAACTAATGTGGGTGAGAAATCAAGTGATCCTAAGAATTGGTGGAAGAAAAAAAGCATTTTCTTTAAGTTGCCTTATTGGGAGCATAATTTGTTGCGTCACAACCTTGATGTGATGCATATAGAAAAAAATGTTTGTGACAATTTGATTGGAACTTTATTGAATCTTGACGCAAAGTCAAAAGATAATTTGAAAGCTCGTCTTGACTTAGTGGACCTTGGCATTAGACATGATCTACACCCTCAAGTGCTTACCAATGGTAGAAGACGACTACCACCTGCATGCTTTACCATGACTACAAAGGAGAAAGAAACTTTTTGTCAGATTCTCAAAGATGTGAAAATGCCAGATGGATATGCATCAAACATATCAAGGTGTGTCAATGTCAAAGAGCGCAAAATTGTGGGGCTCAAAAGTCATGATTCTCATATTATTATGGAAACCCTTCTTCCAGTAGCTTTAAGAGCATGTAGTCCATCTAAGCAAGTCACTACGGTGGTCATTGAATTGGCTACATTTTTCAAAGCATTATGTTCTAAGGTTCTAGATCCTAATGAGCTTGATAAACTACAAAGCCGCATTGTTATGAATCTTTGTCAAATGGAAAGGATATTTCTTCCCTCATTTTTTACCATTATGGTACATTTACTAGTCCATCTAGTTGAGGAGGCAAAGCTAGGTGGGCCAGTACATTACAGATGGATGTATCCATTTGAGAGGTATGGCATCAACTCTATTTATATTTTAATAATTTGAATCTTAGGTTTGAGTGAACAATACTTAATACAAAATTTTAGGTACTTTGTTCGTTTGAAATCTTATGTTCGTAAGGCTCAACCAGAAGGATCAATTGCTGAAGGGTATATTGCAGAAGAATGCTTAACCTTTTGTTCAAGGTACTTAGACAATGTTGAAACAAGGTATAATAGGCCATTAAGGAACCCCGACCCACCACAAACACGGGTCATTCACAATACATGTTCTCTAGTGCTGGTATTCCGATAGGCAAGGCTGAAAATATTGTGTTAGACAACAAGGTGTTAAGTAAGCACATCGTTATGTTCTTCGCCACTGTGACCAAGTTGAATCATTTCGTCAGTAAGTATGCTTACACACATACATGTATATTGTAAATACTTATGTATATTTTCTATTCATTTTGATTGTAATACTTCATTCAGGCAATTTATTAATATTGAAAAGCGAAAACGTCGTCGAAATGGTCATCTAAACGAGAATGAGAAAGCAAAGCTACTAAATGAAAAGTTTGGAGATTGGTTTCAACAAAGAGTAAGCTCATTACATGACAATATTTTCACACAAATGTAAATATTCTTTATCTATATTATTATTTTATTCTAACAAAGAGTTATATTGTTTAAGGTTATGAAAATGGGTGATGACAATGCATCAAGAGAGATTGTGATCCTTGCTACTAGACCTAATAAAGTAGCAAAGAGATTTGCCGGGTTTATAAGAAATGGTATTAGATTCCATACCAAAGCTCGCGAGGAGAACATGGCAACTCAGAATAGTGGTGCTGTTAATACTTCAGAGATGGGTGGCATCAACTATTATGGAAAATTGATGGATATCATCGAGTTGAATTACTCAGATTGTTTGAAAGTTGTCCTATTTAAGTGCAATTGGTTTAATGTCGATCATAACATTGGTATTAAACAAGATGAATTTGGATTTACTTTTGTGAACTTTTCTCGCCTTATACATACAAGAGAAAAACTAGAAGATGATCCATTTGTTTTCTCCTCGCAAGTTGAGCAAGTTTTTTATGTACAGGATCCTAACAGTAAGAATTTATCAGTAGTGGTGAGGTTTAGACCTAGAGATGCATTTGATATGGGAGGAGAGGATGACGATGTAGATGAGGTTGAGCATTCAACAACTTTAAATGATCAAAGTTTCAATGATGATCATTTAAATTGGGTTCGGATTGATGTAGATGAAGATGAGATTGTATAGAAAAGAGTACAAATTTGCCTTTTATATGCTAGCGTGAAATTGCAATTATGTAGCATAGTGCTAGAAGAGGGAACTAACTCATAAAGAGAAACCCTCCATGAATCAGTGGTCTAATGTCCTTACTTATCCATTTTTATTTTCTACATCTATATTCTGATCTATACTTGTTTGTTGTGTGTTTTCTTTCATAACTCTAATAAATTTAAGTAGAACCTAATTATGAGTTCTGATCATTTTAGTCTATTTCAATCTACAAAATGTTGTTGTTTGGTGTTTAAAAAATGTGCATAAGATGTATTTTAATTAATTATTAAGAACCTTTCAGAGTAGTCTAGTCAAGAAAACTGGTAATGCTTATGTCCTATGAGAAATGAGACTATATTGAAGCATGCTCTTCTGCATATCTATGTCCTTGAATCTCAGTCACACTGCCAAACAAGCATGGTGGAGCTGGAGAATGTAGTAATTATTGTTCACATGACATGGGTCACATCTTTGCCTAGTGACAAGCATGGTGGAGCTGGAGAATGTAGTAATTATTTTCTGATATATTGTGGATAAATATGACATGAACCTTGAGGATCCTGGTTATTAGCTACATATGAAGATGCATATGAGATAATTCTAGCTTATTTTACATAACAAAAGTAGATTCTATGTTACAAAACTTAAACGTGTAATATGAAGCAAATTTCAGTTTCAGGATTGGTATAATAGCATGAGAGATGAATATTATTCTGTGTATGAAAGTTTTAATTGATGTGGTGGACCGCATATGACATATGAGAAGTTCCTTTTGAGATTTGCCCATTCATGTCTGAATAAATATTAATTGAGGTATTCCCAATGACTTACTATAAAACTTTCTTTAGATTGGTTGTTATGAAGCAACTACAGTTCTTTTTTTTTTATTTTTATTTGGCCTTAACAACTGTTCTAGTTTACTACAATTATTTTTAGGGATATTTTCATAATGTACGCTTTAGCAACTACAAATATCTTGAAGTTTCATGTTACGATTTATTTTTTGCTGATTTACAAGGATATTCTGAGAGAGCATATAGGTTCACTGAAAAGATTCTGGGACCAATGATAGCCGAAAAGGTAAACAAGGCACTGATTCCAGGAAATTTGAATGGGAATTTTAAGATCTTATATCTGCAAACTCTTATTTTTTATTGGTTGGCTGATTGTATATTTACCAATTTATTAGGTGCATGACTCACTCGTATGGATGTAAATTTTCTTGATGCTCTTACATAGTCATACAAGGCTCTCTGCTTCCTTCCCACACCCCTAGACCTGTGAACACCATTCTTAATGTTATAGCACTTTTATCCTTATCTTTTCCGCTTTGTGGGGGTTTTATATCATGCAGTTTATATTTTCCGGATATGATCATTAGTTAAGTTCTATTTTGCAAAACTATTTACTATGTATATATAATTGGCCTTTTGACGAGAATATAACCTCCACGTTCTTGTTATGGTGTAACAGTAGTGGTTGTATTCATGTTATCTGTACTGTTGGTGAAGAAGCAGAGTTGTGTTGTCTATGCATGTGGTGTTTGTATGTCTAGATGTTGTTTGTTCGGGAAAAAAAATTATGTGGATGTGTGAGTTATTTATTTGTGTCCCAAGTCTTATGTAAATAAATGGTAGTTACACACCATTGTGTAGTTTAACAATAGTAGTGTGCAGTCAAATTAGAGAAAGAACAGTTTGGGAGGGGGATAGGTATGGGGAACTGCTATTGAAACCAGCATTAAGGAAAATGAAGAGATAAAAAGCAAGTTCCATTTTAAACTAAATAATGTCTCTAACTTTTGAATTCTTATCTATAGGATTAATCATGGCTAAAGGTAAGCATACTTTGAAAAGAGTTAGAGTAACTTCCAGATTACAGCAACAACCATCATTAACAAATGAAGAGAACTCACGTGGTCAACCTCAATGTGGAGATGGAGATCAACACTCAAATCCTTCTTGGCAATCTGAAACAGAAGTATAAACTCAAAGTGAAACTTAAGGAGAAACTGAACTTGATAAGGACTCTTTTGAGTACATTGGTATATCTTTCATTTGTTTTTCATTTGGGATGTTTTTCCTGTTTGGAAAAGTGTATATATGCAATGATCTTTTTTTTTTTTTTTCTGCTTCTTTACCATATAGACAAGAATGGACGGCGATATAAAAAGAGGGGTAAAACCACAATGGCTTCTGTTTGGAATATGGATGGTAATGAAAGAATTTATGTTGAAGTTGATGATCATGGAATCCCCTGTACTCAAGAAGGTGCTACACTTAGTTCTTTTTTAGGAACACTTGCTACAAATGGATCGTATGCACCTTTGAGCATTGTTAGATGGGATAAACCAAAATTTAGACCATTTAAAACAAAAATGTTGAATGCAGTCGAGGTATTAGATTCGTTTTACTCTATATAGTTATATTAAGTTGGTAATTCTTATTAATAATTTTTTTCCTTCAATGTTATGAGCAGTATAGGTTTATGTATCCTCTTAAAACAAAGGATTGGATCTTGAAAACATTGAATAAAAGATGGAGAGACTATAAAAGTGCATTGAAAGGAGCTTACTTTGATCCGGATAAAACAACAGAGGAAATGATGGAGAACATTCCTAATGATGTCAGATCAGATCAATGGTGTGCTCTCTTGAATGAATGGTTAAAGCCAGAATCGCATGTAAGTTACATATATAATAAATGGATCTATTGCATATCATTTGTAAATTTTTCTTTATTATTTTCTTTTTGTTATATAGGCGATCAGTGAGATTAATACTGCCAATGCTAATAAACAAAACAATGCTCATACTTGTGGAAGAAAAAGCCATGCAAGACGAAGGAAGGAAATGGTGATAATTTTGTTCATATGATTATTTATGGAATGGATTTTATTTTTTTATCAAATGTGTTATAACACAACTAAGTTTTGTTACAGCAAATTGAAACTGGGAAAGTGCCTGACAAACTTACTATGTATGACACAACACATAAGAGGAAAGATGGTAGTTATGTTCATGAAAATGTAAGGGAAAAGATGGTAAACCGACAACTTTATTTCATTCATCTTTCCTCTTTTTTATATGTTTTATCGATTAGTTAAGGAGATCAATTCATTTTTCAAGAAAATTCTAGGAATATGTTTTACTTTTACTTATTTATGCTCTTATATATTGTAGGCAAGAGCTGAAGCTTTGCAAAAAGAACGTGGTGGAGGCACAAATAGTACCTCAAGTGAATTGAATGAAGAAATATTTAGAGAGGTATTTGGTCCTGAGTACAATGGTAGAGTGAAGGACTAGGTTTAGGACCTACCCCTTCAAGATATTTTGGCTTAAGAGGATTTGATATTAATGTTGAAGGATCTACAAGTGGTACTAGTGCAAATGAAATAGCTAAGTTGAAAAAAAAGTTATCGGTAATGGGACGAAAGTGTGATATCCTTTTTGGTTTGTTGGTTGATAGATTTCCTGAAGTAAGGGACATGTTAAATGCAATTGATCAGGTACAAGTACATTTACTTTTCCCTCATTTACCTTTTTTTCCTCAATTTTTTAAAATAAAATTAACTAATTTACTTCTTAATTGCAGGATACTGATGGAAGTGACGATGTAAATGTTCAATCTCCTTCTATGAATCGTTCTTCACATTCAAGCCACCAACCTGCATCTAATGACCCCTCTCATGATATTTGAGATGCTTTTTCTATCTCACGCTTTTGACTTATTGTCTTTACTAGTTTGCTAACAATGGAGAACTTCGAGTATTCGGTATTGGGAGCCATGGAATTTCTAGTACTCTAAGTTTATTACCATTGTAGTTGACAAAACTCATTGAGTAGGTGTTCTCATTTACTTTTGTATGGACTTAAATGTAGCTCCCCTTAACAACTGAATTTAGACTTTTGTATTTGTGAATGCCAAGCTTAAGCTTGCTTGGTTCTTAATTCAAGATATGAACCCATGTGTTCAAAATTTGACATTGAAGGAATTCTAGTGATTGGATGTGCCTTTTATATTTGCATTACACTAGATGTCATACTTCAAGGATCAATTATTGTGGCGCATGAATTTTCCTTTACATTTAGTGAATATTATTTGTTACAATTTTGGTTCCAAACCATAGTGGTTTCATCCACATCTAGTGAATATTATGTGTAGCCCAAACCTACACATAATGACATAAAACCCATGATAGAGACAACGGGTAAATTACACCAAAAGGTCACAACATTTCAAAAAGTTCAAAATAAGTCACAATATTTGAAAAAGTGTTTTTTAAGATTTAACTAAGTATTTCTCCTATTGATACATATTAATGTGGCCTTGAAAGAAAGGTTTCTTGAATTTTAATTAAATATTTCTCCTATTGACATGTGTTAATGATAACCCTAATTAAACCACTTCTCTAAACGTTATGACCTAAAATGAACTTACCCTCAAATATTGTGAGCTAAAATGAACTTACTCACTAAATGTTGTGATATTTTTTGAACTTTTCAAAACGTTATGACATAAAATGAACTTACTGCCAAACGTTGTGACCTTCTAATATAATTTACCCTATAGACAATATAGGTTTCAAACAAGTTCTAGAGTAGGTGTATGGTTTTACAAGCATGTTTTTCCCTACTTAAGAGTACAAATTCCAAAAATTTGAGTGGGAAACTACCATATGATATGTAGTGCCCAATTAAAATCTATTAGACTAGAAAAAGATTCATTGAGTATTAAAGGTAACATGTATTACACTTGGTATATAAATATTATTCAAATTTTTATATATACAATAGTAGAAGGAGTAATTTTAAAATGACCATCCACAATTTACACACACTTATTTTTTAAGTTTATTTAATACGTATCAAGCATCTATTGATTGGGACAGAATGAGAACAATATTTTCAGGATAATAAATATTTTTCTCATTATATATATATATATATATATATATTTTGTTAGTATTTACTCTCTATCTCTCTCTATATGTGTGTGTGCGCGCACAACACGTCTCTTATAAGATGTAATATTGAGTCATTTCTCACTTGTGCTCTTTCCTTAGATGACACGATATATCCTATAGCCTTACATAACTTGGGTATTCTTAACGTACGTGCACTTATTAGGACATTATATGTGGCTGAATTGACTTGGCTTTCTCCTCGTTGACTACTTAGACACTTGTTATAGCATCGTTGGAATAATCACACGACCCCAACTCTAAACTAAAATCAAATTAGGATAATTAGATAGAGAAATCAAATGCGAAACATGATTAGACCAAGAGTTAAATCAAACTTATATTATTGGTCACGAAGAAAAAATAAAAATTAAACTCATAGTGGCCTGCGGTTAATGACGTAGCGTGGAAGTTTTGATCATTTGAAGGCAAAAGTAATATTGAAGTTTACTCTCTCTACATAATCATCATTGAAAATGGCGGCCAAGCATGGTGAGTTATTCTTTCACCTAGGAGAGTTTAACCGATACCTCTTAATTATTTATCTCAAAGTAAATGACAAGATAGCTATGATTTATAATTTTACAAATGTTGATCTAGAAAAATAAGCAAATAGATATAGAAAAAGCAAGCAAACGAACAAAATAAAGCTTCGATTTGTAACTATAATCCTATACAATTAAAATTTTAATATTTGCTGTGGCCCTATACATCTTCTACCTAATCTTTGTCATAATAATTTAAAAAATGCTTACCATGAATTTGGACAAAGGAACCTCCAATTTTTTTCTTCCCACATATCAATGTTAGGTTGCCTGAGCCTTTTTTTAATCCCTTATAGGTACCATCAAGTTCCATTTGCTTGAAAAAATTGTAGCTCTATATGGCCTCTTAGACGACTCCATTAAGCCAGATTATGAGATGTTAGAGCAACCAGTTTCAATACTAGCCTGGTGTTGGAGTTGGTTCTGGCTTAGGGGCTGGGGCTGGAGCTGGAGATGGAGCTGGGGCTGGGGATGGGGATGGGGATGGGATGGAGACATGGTTTCCGTTGTTGCTGGAACTACAAAAAAGATCTAGATGGTCTCTTCAAGTATACCATCATTTTCCTTTCACTGCTTGCCTCAATCCCTTCACCTACAACAATAATCCCCAAGCAAATCCAAAACAATGCACATAATTAATCAATTTGGCAAATAAAAAGAAATCAAAACTTGTATGAATGTAGAATATTCAAGCATTATGCTTTACCATTTGAATTGGATTTGATCTTGGCCGATTCCGACAAGTGAACTAACGTTGGCGTGATGATCGTCAAGGCAGCCCAAAAGAAGAATATCACCACAAAGATTCTTCCACTTCCACTTCCACTTCCACTCATCTGTTGAGAGATTTAGTAGGTTATTATTGCTGTACTATCACCAAAGGTAGGCAGATCAAGGGCTTGATGCTAGAATTTTAAGAGTAATTCTCTAGGATGATGGAGTTTGGAGACATGTTAGCTGGCCATGTTTTGAGAACAACATATGATTACAACACATTTGTTTCTTATTTAAATCATTGTGCAACTAGGATTGTTATTATTACATTGTATAAATAAAGTCTCTTGAGCATAAATAATAATCACAATTTCCATGTCCTCTTCTTTATTGTGCCTTAGTTGGTGAGTTGTTATATCTGTTTGGTATGTGAATGTGATTGAGTTTTACAATTTATTATTAGCCAGGTCAACATTCTATGTTCTGTGACAGCTTCGTGGATGGATGGCATTTCATATGCCCTTAAAAGTAGTTGATAAGACGATTATTTTATCCCAAAATAATTTGGTTTTTATGATTAGGCCATCAAGAACTATCTACTCGGGTAGAGAGTAGTAGAGGAACCAGGGATCGTCATATTTATTATAGAAAATTTAAAAAAAAAAAAAAGAAAAACGATTGACTTTCTCTTCATTTATATTCTTTCGTTTGGTTGTAAACTGTTATCATATGTAATTAATTATTAAAATTACAATGAAGAAGATGGTGTTACAATGTCACAAATTGTTTGAAGACTATAAAATTTTAACTAATAATATGTAAATTGATAAAAATCAAGAAAAAAAAATTTAGAAGATCATAATTCAATTTAACTGTCTTTTATGAAAGAAATTCCCCATTACATAGTTACATTTCCATTCTGAATTTTTAATGCTACTCTCTTCTTGTCTACTATCACCTTCCAATAATTGTCACAATTAGGATTACCATTACCTAAAACTCAACATTTCAAACTCGTAAATAAGATTTTAATAATAAGGGTTATGTCAAGACCCTAACTATTTAGTGATAAATTCTAATTTCCCAACTAGTGGATCAAATTTAAATCTCTCTTCCTTAATAATAATAATAATAATAACACATTGATAAAAGCTAAATAAAATAATCTTTATTTTTCCAACTTATAAAAATTTACAAATATAATGTTAATTAGACATCTCAAGGGTCCCGGACCAGGTTAAGACCCAACCCAGACTCTTGAGATCTGGCTTACCAACAAGGACTTGAAACTGCTCGTTGTATGTGCAAGGCCGAGTCCAACAGGTGGATCTACTGGGTCAAGACGATTTGAACCCATCTTCTTTATTGAAAAAAAAAAAAAAAACAAAGGGCAATTAAACACACTATATTTTTTAATTTAAAATAAAATTTCATACTTCAAATATAATTCAAGCCTAAAATTATACTACTCTTTAGCCCATTTTTATTTAAACTATCAAGAATTTGCAATTATTTATACACAAGCACATCCTCTTTAAGTTGAAATATTAGTAATAAAGTTAGAGTAACACTCTAAAAGAGTAAACTTTACAAAAAAAAAAAAAAAAGGAAGTCCTACATTATTTAGAAATGGGATTGCTCTTTTAGAAGAGTTTTAAAAGTTTTTGAATTATATTTATTACGTGTTGTTATCAACAACACAAAATATATTGTGAATAGATAATAATTTCTATTTACATGAAAATAGCCTAAACATTAAATTTTTTTTTCAACTTTTCTTTACTTTATATTGTCATTTTGTTTTTATTTCATATATTTATAATAAAAATAAATTTGTTATTGTTTTTAAATAGGACCAGGTAGACTGAACAGGTGCATGGGTCTAACTGGTAAGCTTGGCCAGGACCTATGGATCATGGCAGGTCTAATCGTCGAGTCAGACCTGGTAATCTTCTAGATTTTTCAATACTCTTAGATGAGAACCCTAGAACTAATATCCAAACTATAACCTTAAATCGACCCAAGCTAAAACCAAACTCTAGAAATCTTAAACGAGATTAGATAAATATACAATAACCTTAGGATATTAGATAATTTAAGCAAAGCTAAAAACCCTAAAGATAAGTAATTTAACAAAAACTTATCACCGTTAAAATGATTTCATATACTACAACCTAATTGATCTGGTTCAACCCTAAACCTTAGAAATCCTAAAATCGATCTAAACTAATCACAAGTCTAGGAAACCCTCCATAATGTCAGATAAGTTAGATAACCCTAAATGTCTGATGAGAAAAATGGAAATAAAAAATCTTAAATGCCAAACCCTAAGAAAATGAGTGCCTTCAAAAATGAAACAAAAACCCAATAATACTCAACTGAGAAACCCTCTGCTAAACAATCTGTCCATCTAATCACTAACACACAATCAAGGTAATATATCCAAATAATATTTAATAACAAAATAATAAAGAATAGCTTCCCATAATATAGTATTAACTTATCGAGTCAAAATTTTATAAGTTAAACCAAATTGTTTTCATACTCGATCACTAGCTCGTAGATCAAGATAACATCACCGGATAATAATTAACAATAAAATAACATTAAATTGTCTCTCTAATATCATATAATAATTTTATTGTATAATAAAAATGTCAATTAAACTGAATTTTACAAGTATTTTATTTTTTACTGATAAATATTATCATTTCGATTACTATTCGTACTATTCATTTACTATTCACCACTATTCACCTATCTCTATTTTATGTCGCTATTCATGCATATTCTTACAACATATTCCCTATAATCTATTTTTTCCATACTAATTGCATCTAATCTACTAAACAAAACTTCTTCTTTACTTTTCTTCTCTCTCTCTCTCACTCTCTTCCCCCATGAAAATCGCATCCCACTACCCCTCCTTTTTCCTCTCTCTCTCTCACTTTTCTCTCTTCTGTTCACTCTACAAATACCCTCTTACATCCATCTTCTTCATACTTTACATACTAACCATAAACTCTAAAAAATTCTCTCCAAATTCTCCCTTCTTTTCTCTACAAAACCACCCCTTCCCTATTCTCATATTCACACATCAATCTCTACACCCTGTTTGGGTTATCAAACTTTTAAACACATATTTCTATTAGGTTCATGTTTTTATGTATGTGCCTTTGTGCTATTTCAATAAAAATACCCCCATGATGTATGATGCTAGGGAATGAAAATACAATGCATCATACTCATCTTTATGTTACTTTCAAGTTTATTTACTTTATGTATACTAACCTAACTCTTATATATGTAACTTTATGTACATGTGTGTGTGTGTATATATATATATATATTCTTTAGAGCATATTGTTCACTAAGCTAATATTTACTTATATGCACGTTGTATTCTTGTAATCTACTTTCATGCAAAGTTTATTTTATTTCTATAGAGATCTGTCCTAATCTAAGTCTTAGAATTATCCATATTCATGTCATAATGCGACTTGTCCATTTCAATGTCTCGAAGAGCCTTGTCCAAATTCTAAAACTCCCATTTTATTTTATTTTCATCTTGTTTCATTTTATTCTTTTCTTGGTGAACTGGATTATTTCAAGTCTCAAGGAGTCTTGAATATAACAAAAAACTCCCATATTTTATTTCTTTGTTCTTATTTATTACTCTTGTCAATCTTTTACTTTATGTTCATTTTAATATTACCATGTCCACAAGATTAATTTTTATGTTCATATACATAAAATATTCATAGTGATATTGTTATAATGCCAAAAAGATTTTTGAAAAATAAAATGGAATGATGATCAAAAGTCTCTAAATTTTAAAGCAAGAACAAAATGATAATCTTGAGATCGTCATTATATTACTAATTTGGAGGGCCTAGCATGATATGAGAGATTCATAAAGTCATGAACCTCTATATATTGACAATTCCTTGTTATATAAAATATTTTCTAAAACTCATTTTTAATCCATGGAAAATCATTTATCAAAAGAGAAATTTGAAAACAAAACCATTCTCCTAATTTCCTCAACAATATTGAGACGTATAGGTATTGAAAAGGCATGTGGAACTTTGATTTTTCATTCTCAAATCAACTTGATTTTTTATTGTTAAGATTTTTTACTGTTAAGTAACAAATTCTTATATCACATTTTCTTAGAATGCCGAGACCTTAGGCAGTGTTTTGAAAAGATGCAACTTAAAAATTATTTTCATAAAATCACATAGAGTTCAATGTTTTGAAAAATAAATGACTAAATGAAATTTGTTTATGGGTTCTCTAAGTATACCAAAATTTTCAAAAATGAATAAAATAAGTATAAAACCCCATTTTCAAGTTAGGAATCACTTACTTTGGAAGGTCATGAGAATAAATTTTTAGTACAAGATTTTAAGTTTACTACCCATGAATTTAAATATCTTCTCTTTACTACAAAAGCCATTTATATGTGGATATCCTTTTGAGCAACATCTCATACATGTATTATGAGCTATTCTTATGTTTCAGTTATTTTTAAGCATAGGATGATAAATACTGGACTTAGAGAGTCTATCAAAGGTGAAACTTCTGAAAAATATCAAAGTGGAGTTGAATCAAGGTGTGGACGTAATCTGACCTTAATGATTTTAAGAACTAAATGACCTCAAATATTTGAAATAATGTTAGAGATGGATAAAGCATCTGAAGTAGGCAGAAATCGACTACTCATATGCAAAATTTAGAGTTAAAATAAGAAAGTTATGGTCAATTTAAGATTAGAACTTAGTAACCAGTAATTCTTCCAAGAACTAATTTACTGGAGTAAAAATTTAAGTGAGACTAGTATGAAATACTCATTTTGGGTATTTCTTCTGTTCAGTAGATGAGGACACCAAAGTTCCCTTCTCAAAAGATTACTTTGACTAAGAGCACCTAACCATGGCCAAGTAAGTTTTTCCTCTTAATTTCGTTACCTTGTATATGCTTGTACAATAGAGTACTAGAATATAGGGAAAAAATAAAACGGATTTTCATGTGGAATATCATGGGATTATGCTGGTGATTCTTCTATGCTTGATCAATAAATGATAAGTATATTAAAACATTAAGATGGTTGATTAATGCTTTATGTTTCCATTATCATGCTATTGTGTATGTGGTTATCTTGTTAGTCACCCCTAAATGGAAAGTAACTTGATCAGGAATTGAATAATAATTTAATCATATATGGCATATTGTAGAGTCACATCATTGAATGCTGCTACTCCTATGCGAAGAGCGGAAAGACTTTATGAAATCCTATTGTGGGCTTAGATTTGCTCCTTCTTGAGAAATTATAGATGTTTAGGGAATGCGTCTTTAGGGGAGTTGCACTGGCTGATCACTATGAGCAGGTGATCAGGGACTAGTAGTAGAGGATGCGGAAAATCTCAATTTGAATTCCCTAACCCTTGTTACAAAGGGATAAATAAGTTTTGAGTGTGGTTTCTAGATGATCATATATATTTGTGTATTTCATGTGGTCATTGCAGGTGTATAGTATATGTTTTAACTAATATACTTATTTGTTAATTGTTGTTGGTGCAAATGATGGGAGTTACCTTACTAAGCGTATTGTAAGCTTACACCTCCATATATCTTTATTAAAACAACAATAATTAAGGTTTTTTTCAAGGGATAAGACGTCATGGAAATCACTAGTGGACTTTGGAGCTTTAATAAAATATTTGAGGAATTTGAGGATTATTATGAATTACTATAATACCTTGACCATTTGCGGATATTAGCTAGGGTATGGCCCTAAGAAATATAATCTACTTTGTTTAAGTTTAATTATATATAGTTCTCTTGCATTGTTATTTAATTGCTATCATCATAAATTGTGTCACGCCAATGTATTTCCTTTGTTGTAAAGTGCACATTGTGCATAATATGAAAGCATTTGCGTGACTAAGATAGTCATTTATAGACTTCAATATTGTGTACGGCCAATTACCACGTTTAAGATACCTCTCAGGGTGCGACAGACCTAGCTAGCCGAGACAAGTGTAAATGGAAAACCTCACCGTAGTTGAGTTGGGTCCCAATTTGAATCCAATCCTTGGAGATCCCTCATGTTAATCAATAATAAACTGCTAAAAGTGTAAGTAATCTTGCTGTAGACTTGTCTATTAGGATAGTATTTCGAAGCTAGAAGAAAACAGTTTTGAGCATTGCAATTAGGAAAAAATCAACAGTTTATGATGCTTCTTAGTAAGGTAATGAATTTACTTGAAGATTTTTATGATTAATACATTGAGTATATATATATTGATAAACTATTATAAATATAGAATAAATACCATTGTTTTTAATATATAATATAATATATTTATATTTATGTGATAACGGTATTCAATGAAATAATTCTTGGTTTTAAAAAATTTTTATTCTTTTTCTGCCAAAAAAGACTTGTTCTTTTAAATTATAAAAGTAAAGCATTGATTAATTAGTTGGCATATTGATGATGAAAGTCAAACATTAGCATGGACATCGGGGCATAGACCTCGATCTCGGCATGATGACTGACATTTCAACAACAAACTGAATTTACAAATCACATTTTTTTGTTACGCCCTAACAAACATCGTGTCGCATTCCTGCTTATTGCATGAATGTT
Source organism: Combretum micranthum (assembly GCA_024138025.1). Taxonomy (NCBI): domain Eukaryota; kingdom Viridiplantae; phylum Streptophyta; class Magnoliopsida; order Myrtales; family Combretaceae; genus Combretum; species Combretum micranthum. The sequence goes on along the minus strand of JAMXBD010000187.1, from coordinate 1,386,567 downwards.
CTTTGACGCAAATAGGCTAACGAAACAAGTGATCGCGAGTTCCACTTTTCAACATACTTCTTCAATCTTGAGCAATAATGAACACGAATAATGCAGATTCGATCTTTATGATGTTGAAAAGAAATCTCATGGAAAAGGCAGGGTAGGTTAGGCCAATTTCAAAATCAAGTTTTTAAATACTTTCTCATGGTAAAACTTGATAGGAAATTTTTGTATTCGTGCAATAGATAGCGAACGCAGGGAACTAATTATACGGTTGTAATGCTTTGTGCTGAGTACAAAAATTTGTATTGCACAAAAGAAGGATAATTAATCACTTGACGCAGCGGAGGTAAAAGAAAACTATCGCAAGACATTGATTCGCGCACGAATACCCGGCTTGTGATCTTCAAATATCTATTGATTCTGAGAATACCTAGATATTTGGCATCAAAAGTCGAAATCTACACAAAGATAACGAGTTTTGGAATAGAGAGAACACTCTCCAAGAAATTTCATTCAAAAATAATCTTTTGTCTTTCATATGGCATAGGACTTACATATATATGGGCAAGCGTGAAAGTTGCCATAATCGAACCTATTAAATAATATTAAATAGCATTGAAAAAGGAAAAATTAAAAGTAATATCCTATTAAAAAATATTAAATCCTATGAAACTGACATCCTATTAAAAGACATTAAATCCTATTAAAAATCCTAGTAAATGATACTAAAAATTATTCTTTAAAAATATTAAATGATATTCTAAAGACATTGACTGCATTATTAATTACGAATTTGAAAAATCCAAAAGACATGTAAAGTACACCGCTTCAACACGGGCAATGTAAAATTAAAGGCCGGTGGCATATGTTGCCCATATAGGATTTTCCGTCTCTTCATCCTATGGTAGCATACGGTTTTTACAGCATCATTTAAGGATGATGGCACAATACACCACCGGATAGTCTAAGGTGTTTTTATATCGTGGTGTGGTGTGTTTGGTGGAATAAGTATAGCACAATTTTTTATTTTTCAAATTTTATATCATTTTTCAAACACAAATATTAAAATCAGTCTTTAGTCATAGTGATAGCATGGATAGCGATGATAGTTCAGTAACAATAATATAAACTTAGTAATTATAAATTTTGCTAATATTGTGTGAGTGTGTGAGATCAGTCATACTCATGAAATATAAGAAATAAAAATATTAAATTTTATTTATTAGTCCGTAAATAATGTAATAAATTTTAAGAACCTCTATGTAGGAATTATAAAGGTAAAATGGAAGAGATTTTGCAAGGAGACAGTTCTGAAAATACATGGCACTAAAGATAGATATAGTGTGTAAAATTGGATATACCATGTCTTTTATTATTATGTACGATCCTATTCTACTTAAACCTTCCAATTTAACAGGACATGATACATGCAGCTATCCTTATGATAAACAAAAGCAATGCCTAAGGTAACTCATTGGAGTAGATGAGGTGGTTGCCTTTTGTGGAAAACTAAATCTAAATTGTAAGTTTTAAAGCCCAGTAATGATTTAAGTCTGATTCTTAGGATTGAGTAATAAAATCAGGAAGTTAAATCCATAAAATTTAGATAACTAAAACACTTCAAATAGGCCAAAGAACCCATGTAAAATTCATCAATAGGATGACCCATCTCATAAGTTGTTCATCAAAGCAATCTAATGAACATGAGCAAGACTTAAGCTTTATAAATACTAAGAGCTCTTCTTTATTTAGCAGATTCAAAAACTAAAAGAATACATCATTATTCTAACGTAGTAATTTCAGAAAGATTAAACAAACTCAGAGCAAAGAACATGTTGGTTCTTATCAAGAACAATGAGGCCAGTACTATATAATTCCTCGACCTATCAATAGTGTGTTTAAGCTCTCAAAAATCGACTGAACCTCCTCCCAAACTTCTCACTCTTAGTCATTCTTTGCGCACACTTTCACATCACTCTTTTGAGATCACATATAGGACGTAAACACATATTGTACACACATGACCACTGCAATCAAACCTATCTTACTACACATTTAAGTCCAAAAATCAGGCTGCTTTTATTGAGGATTTGTCATTATAGGAACTAGAGTTACGGTAGATGCAAAATGCCTAAGATGTTCTGATCTAAATGAGAACATCCTTTGAAATTGTTCAGAAATTTGATCTATACAGCAAGTTTTCCAGAGGACAGCATCTTGCATTAGATAGATTGGATCAAGTCCGACAACAGGATTCAAAGAAAAGAACCATATCCCATTAAACTACGTTCTCCAATGGTTTTTGGTTTTGCCTGACAGACAGAAATTGTAGAATCTTGATCAACAACACAACATGCCGCTACAGCACATCATCAATTGGAGAACAAATGAATATTGGGCCATTCACGGGGGGGCGAAAAAGAAAAAGTAATCAATTTTCACAATAGCAAGAAATATAATTCAATACGATGCACCAAGATCAGGATAGATAGATGACAACTAACACCAATGGATCTTTACGTTGCCATTCTAGTATAGCTACAATCACATGTGTAGCAAGAGATGAGGAGGGGAAATGGATCTTTAGAATCAACAAAAAATTAGGACAGAGACATTTGTAGCAACGAAATTATGAACAATGTATTGAGGGATTGACTTCTGTCTAAATATGGAGCTTAGGAAAATTGAAATAAACTGCGATTCATCTTTGGCTGTTTTCTTCATACTTTCTCCTTCGAGTAAATATTTAAATATCTTTCATGCAGGTAGGAAAAAGCCATCCAAGCTCCAGGAGTTTGATCTTCATCATGTTCCACGAAAAGCAAGTCCTGTGGCCAATAGGTTGGCGAAATGGACACCAGAAGGCGAAAGAAAGGATCTTTTCTGTTTAATTTTATCAAACATTGTTTGATGTAAATTAACAAGTCTATGTTAGGAAGAGAAAAACTCCCACTTTGGATGCGAGAGGCTTTAATGCCTCGGCTGTTCTGTATCATGCTGGAGAAATTGCTCAGAAAGGACGACGGAAAAGAAGAGGGGAAGAGGGTGGGGTGGTGAGGAGTGGATGTAAAAGATAGACAAACTCGGAACCCAATGATGCAAAATGGACGCTGGATGGGCTAAGAGAAGAAACAAAGCACCAATTTGAAGAGAGAACGAGACGAGCACGTTTATTAAAATTGCACCATCAGGAGAATATATGCGTCAAAAGTCAGCATCCAGTTTGAACCGTACGAAATTTCAGCCCTCTGGATTCCTTCAAACTCATTGAAGTTGAGAAAAACTTGAAATTCAGAGAGAGAGAGAGCGAGCGCGCGTCTTCATTTTTACTTTCAGAGCCCAGGATATTTCATTTATTTTATTAAACAAATTACATTTCAATACTCATGAACAACCGACTATATCGTCTTCTAATCGACATTAGATAATGTTAACTAATAATACAATTGCTATCTTCTTGGAATTGGCTGGTTATGTAAATATTTTTGCCATTCGTATAACATAAATGCTCACTCTGCTAGTGTACTAAAACCCATTTTCACATGGAAGACGACCCTTCTAAAGAGAGCTTTCCTTCCTTAATACTTCTCTGCTAACAAATAAAGAGAGCATCTCAGTCTTGCACAAAGAAGTAGCTTGCTGAAACAGAGGTTGTTGCAACACCAGTAAACCATCCCAAATCATTAAACATCATACATGATGAACTTGTAAAACAGGTGTGACACAGGCTGCATAAGATTTTCTTCTTTTTTTTTATTTAAATTAAGATATCGCATATGACAATTTATAATCCTATTAGAGTATTTCCAGATAGAACCCAAGGGTCATGTTAGAAAACTTCCAGATTTATCGACAAGGTAGAAAATGAAATTCAAAACTTGAATAATGAATAGTATTGGGCAAGGTTTGGATAAAGCAGCCAACCCAACAATTCATCATAACGGTGCAAGTGCGATTGAAGGGGCTCCCGTTTAATATGTGGACATCGAGATTATAAGGAAGCTGGAAATAACATTCGTGAATCCAAGAAAAGGAAGTAAATTGGGAAACACAATTAAGAATCTAAACAACAGAATCGTATTAAAAAAGGCCCAATCTACAATCCATTTCCTCACCTTGGCAGACATAAAAACCTCCTGTAAGAAATTAACAATGCAATGTATTTCACCACCTTTAAATATCCATAGGAGCAGCACCCTGGTCTGCGGCACCAGCACCCTCGTCCGCAGCAGCACCACCACCCTCTTCAGTAGCAACTCCTTCATCAGCTGTGGCAGCTGCTTCTGAAGCAGGAGGCTCTTCATCCTCGACAATCTCGAATGCATCAATAAGTTCTTGCACCTTACCCTGATCCAATATGTGGAACGCTTCGCCAACCCCAACCACAGCAACAGTGCATATCGAAGCCTTGAGTTTTTCCCCTTGCAACGTCTCCCTGATAGCAATGAGTGCATCTTTAATCAAATCATCACGTGAGGACTCCGTGAAATTCTCAAATCTTCGCTCCAAGTATGTTTTAGCAGCTTGAGAACGGGATCCAATAGCAAATGCCTGATATTCGAAATAGTTACCACTAGGACAGTTGTAGTACAGGTGAGCTCCAGACTCATCCAACCCAGCAACAAGCAGACCAACACCATATGGTCGTTTCCAAGACCGTTGGGTGCAGACCTGCCACCAAATCAAATGCTTGCTACAAGTTAAAATGTAATATTTACCCTTTGATAAGCTCAAAGTGTTGTCAATTTGGACCTGTGTATCATAAGCAAGTCCAAGCAGATGAAAGGTCCAATTTTATCATTTAACTTAAAATTTACAATATATTTTGAACAATGGATTAGCGCACAAAGTAAATAACATGCTTTGACAGTAAAAGCTGCTTGATATTTGTAACAAAATAACAACAAGAAAATGCAGGAACATCGTCAAGTTCGAGCCAACAAAGACATGCATCATGGCAAGAATTTACAGAAAGATCAGACCTATTAAGAATTAAGTAATTCACAGGTGATTGAATATTAAATTCAAGATTTAACAAGGCATAGATAACTACCTAGAGTACTCAACCAAAGCCTATCTTAATGAAACAGTGACATATGCAGAATATTTCAAAGAGGGTGACTGAATTTACATCAAATCACTAATTAAACAAAAAGACGGGACAAAAGCAGGAAGAAACATAAATAAGGAAATTCTTCAAGAAAAGTAACGGTGGCTGGCAAGCTTATAAATACTATTGATGGGATCTCCTCAGACAAATCTAACATTTGTCTTCTCTGTAAACCTAGTGGCAAGACTGAATTGCACTAAATACATTCAAAACTTGAAGGTGCCTAATAGCAACTTTCATAGAATTATAGAAATCTACAGATAAGGAACCGCATGTAGCAGCTTGAAATCATTCATATTAGACGTTGTTCTTTAAGAAATATTTGCAAAGAAATGCATATTCATTTCCATGGAGACCCAGAACCAGAGACAGAGACAGAGATAAGGACCTGGAAACAAGGTGAACTGGCACTTCATCTGCATATCTGATAGCAGATATTTATCAAGGGTGCATTTCCAAGCATTAAATCGCACATTTTTATTACAAATCTCCAGTTATAAGTACTGACATTATGAGATGGTGTTAAACTGCTATGCTTAAAAGGGTGAGAAAGAGCAGGATGATATACACAGAACCTACTGATCCAGTACAAGTCTACCAATGTTGTTATGTAGGACCTGTCATATTTTGTACCAAAGTTTCCATCAACATTAAAACTAAGTTCAACAAAACTTTCTTACTGAACTTACTAGAAAATAAAGCAAATTACTTACTTATCAAACTAAAGTTATCTTATATTAAAAACCCAAAGACATATGTTCTAACTTCTAACTCCAACAAGGTGCATGAATACCCATGTTCAAGAAGTTGATTATATATTCACATGAAAGCAAGCCAAAATACCTAAGTAGAAAAGAGGACAAACAGTAAAAACTTCAGCTTAGCAAAAAACTATAAGCTATGACCCTTGATGTAGCTGCCCATTCCACAACAACAGTTTAGAAGGAAAGAACCACTCAAGATGTCACCTAAGTAGACTTCAGCAGCATTACAAGTTCACATCTAAAGACACATTAGGTTCAAAGCAATAACAAGAAAAAATAGACATTATATTCATGGATCCAAGGCTTGATACAGTTAACCAATTTTTCGTAAGGTTAACAGCAAAACTCTACCACTTCTTAAATAGTTTTTAATTATTTTCCTTAGGCCATGATCATATCATTCTTTCTGCATCATTGCACATATAACCATCTTCTTTTTCATTTCATTCACAAAGCACAATGTTTCAATTTTGAAAACAGTGGCCTTAAAGCGCTGACCATCTGCCTAAATTCCTCCCTACACAGAAGACCTTTGTGAGACATTCTCTGCTTCAGTTAGGAATTTGTGACAACAGAGTAACTCTAATGGAACATACAACGGACCATTTCCTATTACAATGAGAGATTATAAATCCAAAATTTCCTCTTTCCACTTCTATCATTTCCTACCACGCTTCACATTACTCGAAACCGTACCCACCAACTATACCCGAGCTGCGATTGAATTGACGACATGTAGCTCTTCTTCCACTACATGCTCACTACAACACATAACACAATTCAACCTCATTCTTCAATTAAACTAGATAAAGCACCAAACTTTACACTCCAAAATCCTAAATTTAAACATTTCATGTTGTATATAAAACAGAAATCAAAGAAATGCTCGAAGCTAGGGTTTTATGGATGAAAAAAAACCTGAGCCTTATCAGCGAGCTGAACGACGAGTCTACCTACGGGAAGCGGCGATTCGTAAGTAAAGCTATGGTTAATACACTCGGATCGCATGTACCGAGAAAGGACTCTTCCGTCGGCAGTAAGCCCGGCGATGGCGACGCCGATGTGGTCATCGACTTTGAAGATCTTCTTCTGGTGAGAAGAAAGCTCGTTGTTCGCTTTGTTGACGCAGGCCAAAACGACGTGGGTTTTGGATCGGAGTCCGATTGCAGCGGAGCCTTGCTTCACGGCTTCCATGGCGTACTCGACTTGGAAGAGGCGTCCAGCTGGACTCCATGTGGTTACGTCCGTGTCGTACTGGTTTCGGAACATGGTGCGAATACAGTGTCGTTTGAATTGGATGCGTGCCTGTGTGAGTAATGGTAATTGGGACAAGGAGAGAGTGAGGTTTTTGTACTGTGTTTGGGTGGGTTTTCTTTTTGTTCAAGGCAGGGGGTGGAAAATGAGAATGGAAGGGAGAAAGAGGGGAGAGATAGAGAGTGGGATGGACGGAGAGAGTCATAAAGTGGTCAAGTAAGATTGGGCTGCATAGTGGGCTCGGCTAATGGGCTACTACTTGATAGTCTCGATTTAGGGTGTAAGCCCATTTGATTGTTCTGCTAAAGCAAACAGAAGACGTAATGGGATTTTTTTTTTTTTTTTCATGTCTATCGAGAAGTAGTTCTGCATCTTTCAAGTTATTTGTCTTTTTTTTTTTCCATTCATTCAAACATCTACATGCCAAGAAAAACTACCTAAATAATGAAAATATAAATACATATAATTATAGAGATTATTAAAAAATATTTTTTAAAAATATTAGACTTAATTCTTAAATTAGGTGATGGATAAAAAAAAAAGTCTAATTCATATATTGGCTTGGTATGATCACAATAGAAATTATTGAACCAATCTATACATATCGAATCTTTTAGGCTACTAATATGCGTGGCTTTGGCCGGTAAAGCTGCCCTCCAGCGAACTATGGTTTAGCTCTAATGAGCTGTGCGTCTAATGGTCAATTAGTCCTTTGGGCCATGAGTGTGGCAACCATCCCTTTTATTTCTGCACTATAACTTTGCTATTTGTCACATATTCTTTAATTTTGAATCTCAAATAAATGCTAATAACGAATGAAACTCTTGTCAACCACATATAGAAAAATGATTACCAAAATATATGTAAATAAAAAATAACTATCAAAATCTGTTGCAAAATGGTATTTACTTTGGTCAAAAAGAGTAAAATGGCATTTATAACACGGGATATACGATTTTATACATATATCACTTATGACACATGCAATAGGATGTTTGGTTATGATTGTTAAATCATTTCATCCAATGATATGTATTCTTAAGTTAATATCGCATTTATTAATGGTAATGTTAATATGAACATATATCGTTAATAAATTATAATGTAATATGGTGCATTTAATTTGCAGGTGCCACAATATTAACATATCTTGTTTTTCCAACTTGATTTAATGTGTTGTTTTGATAATTTCTTATCTTAACTTTATTTAACTAATTATTTTTAATAAGTGTTATAAACAAGAAAAATATTTCGCTAATGAAACCTCAATATACAAAAAATATGCGTCAATATCTACTTTTCACAAGTGCATTAGGTACTTGTAGATTTAAAACAGGTGAAAATTTTCATTGTGAACAGTTCTATTGTGCTGTTAACAAAAAAAAAATAATAATAATAATAAGGTTTCTGTTCTACCGTTCATAAGCACCTCAAAGGTACAAACTGCAAGCCCACTTCTTCTATAAGTGTTAACTGTTATGTAATCAAAGAAGCCCATATGATGTCTCCCTCCCACGACACAAAAATAAAGCACATTAAAGATTAAATCAGATCCATCCCAAATCATTAAAGCAGAACACAAAAGGAAAAGTTTTAAAGTTTTTTTTTTTTTTTTTTTTTGGTAAAAGAAAAAAGTTTTAAAGATTAAAAGGTAGAATTTCACAACCAGCCGTGCCATTTCAAGCATTAAAAGAAAAAAAATTTGATATGAACTGATCTCTCAAGTCTAATTGGTTCTCCCTCCCCTCTCTGCCTCCATCGTAACAGTAAAAAGAAAAAAATTTAATTGGAGGTCGAATAAATTTTTTATTAAAAAATAATAACACATTTTTTGCAATTTAAATATATTACTATAATTAATTTTTTTTCTGAGTTTGGGGAAAGTTTGGGCCATCAACCCTGAATCCACCCTGGTCCAATATATTATTTATATAACGCATGGCATAGGGTCTGTTTGGATTGTCTGTTTTTCATCTGTATCTGTATCTTTTTTAAAATAATATGTATAAATATATCTGATTTACATCTAAATTTTATTTATATTTGTTATATTTGATCTTTTGATGAGAACTGTCAACTTTTTTTATCTACATCTATCTCTTGATAAATAATTTATTAACAAAAAGTTTAAAAAAGTGTTTGCATTTACCGAAAAAAAGCTAAAACAAACAGACCAATATTAGATGGATCCTTTGTCAATTTTTTCAACTTTTAGAGGTTTGACTTATAAGGTCATCATTTTGACCTGGACTCTCCTACAATGAAAGTGAAAGCCCCTTACTCAACTTTTTAGTGTTGTTTTTCAATTTGCCAGTCATTACATTGCACATCAATATTTTTCTAAAGTTGGTTATCATTTCATTGTTATTATAAATTACGTGGCCAATGGTACGAAGTGAGATGTAGGTTTGGTGGGTTGCATGTTGTTTGCACTTTGCATCACTATTTATTTACTTTACCAATGGCTTTTTTTTTTTTTTTGTGTGTGGGAGGGTTGCTGTGTGGGCTCACTAGAGAAAGCGAGGAGCCTTGCCCACTTTATGATTTATATTTATGTAAAGAAAGAGATAGTTAGCAAGAAGACGAGCGTTTGTTCCGAAGAAAAGGCAAGTCCAATAAGAAGAGAGAAGGCATCATGAGGAAACTCTTTTAAATTAAAATACATCGCATATTCTATGTATATTATCAATTGTGTATACTGAGTAGCACTTGGTAAACTTGAACCTAATATATCTATTATTTCCTTTTAAACAATGGAGGGAAAAGTAAAAATTTAATTCTTCACACGTGTTTGAAAATTTTATATATTTGCTTTCAAATGAAAAGCGAAAATGAAGGACTTGCATGCATAGATTGAATGTTTTCAAATGGAAAATTTTATTAGGTATTATACATCATATATATTTATATATATTGTATAAATGTTAATAAAATTTTAGATTGTTGTCATTATTCTAAAAACCATCCTTTTTACTATTATGACATTTAGACATAACGTGTCATTCTTAATATACATACACACACACACACACATATATATATATATATATTGTAGAAAGCGTTCTTATTTATTGCATAACACAACTTCTTCTTTTTTAAAGAACGTAAGGTTGTAACTCAGTACTTTTAATATACATTGTTGCGAGTGTCGAATTCGCTGGTAGAGGTTTAGGTCCCTCTTCTCTACAAGAATCAAATCTAAGCAATTTAATCCTTTAGATCTACACACAAAAAATGATCGGTCAACCTTATGCCAAGGGGTTGTCTAGCGTTGTCACTCTAATACTTAAGTCAAATTGTGGGTTCACTCTTAAATGGAATGAGAAAAAAACGTATGGAGGAGATGAGGGTAGCCATAGTGAATTTTTTTTTTTTTTTTTTGTATTTTTCCACTTACCTTTCTTGAAAATGGCTAAACCCTGATATAAGGAGGCTATGGTGATTCTTCAAGGAGACAAAGGAGCACCCTTTATACATGGCAAGTCCCCATTAGGTCGCCAGCTAGCCTGAATCATTGGGCACAATAGTGTCAGACATGAGTCACGCTTGTTCATGTTATGTGATACGGATATGCTAGGTACAAAGAGTGGTCGAACCGGGCATAAACTATCAAGAAGATCCACTTGTTAGGTTATTGTGGGCCCCATGAATAGGTCGGGGATTGCGGCCCACATGACCTTCCCAACCATATGCTCTATGCATGGAGATGAAGGTCGAGCTCGTTGGGCATACTCTTCTAAGACGGCCTAATGTCTCGTGAGCGTTCGCCCCTGCTAGAGTGGTGTGTTCAGTCCCATAGGCTACTTATGGAGTAGGCTTCCCGTCAAAGTTAGGCTATGAGCCTTCCCTAGGTAGGTCCTAGCCTAGTAAGATTTGTGGAAAATTCACTATCAACAAACATATTTTTATGAGTTATCAAATCTTTGTTTTAAAAGCATTTTCTCTACCTTTCCATCAATTTATCAAATAACTATAATAAAAATTACACTAAAAGTATAAAAAAAAAAAAAGAAGTAGAAGATAACTTCATGTCTCTAGATTGTATCGGCAAATATGTTGAAAACATAATGACTTACGAATGGATTCAAACTTTGAGTGTTATAATTACGTTGGGGTCTTTTCATTCCTCTTATTTATGTTCATTTGACATCTTCTGCCACTCACCCAAAGTGTCTGTTCGGGTTGTCTTTTTTTTTTTTTTTTTCCTTTTTTCGTTTATATCTTATCCGTATCAATTTGAAGGTTAGGATTTAAAAATAAAAATAAAAATCTTATCTTTTTTTCATTTCATAATGATGATAGAGGTGATGATTGGGTGTAAGAATTGAAATCTGAAAACTCATATTTTATATATTACGAGAAATTTTTAATTAATATTTTTGTAAAAATAAATAAAGCAATTGGTGAATAAGTTGAAATTTTTTTTAAGATTTATTGAATATCTAATTTTAAAAAGAGGTATACATGTACCTATATATTTATCCTTTAGGCATTTGTTTTATCACGTAGTTTCTTTTTTTTTTTATAATGAAAGAGAGATGAAGGAGAAAACAACATCTTACAATCAGTTTAAACAAAAATCGATTCATGCATCTACTTTGGGTTTCAGTAACGATATCAAGTGGTCTTACTATTGAGATTATGGTTTAAATACGATAAGTGAAGTTTGAAATTGCTATATATATTATATGTTCACTTTGCTTGTACACGCCTATATATATGCGCGCACATATATACATATTATACTCTTGTTTTAAAATTTGAGAAATTAGAGTGTGAAGGAAACAAAAAATCAAGTGTGCTACTTTAATCAAAACTGGGTCAAAATGAATAAGGACCATAATCACAGAGAAAATGAAGGAAATTGGCAACATTGATATTGAAGTCGTAGTCATCACTTCAGACAGAGCCCCACGCATCTGTAGGACTTGTCAAGTTCGTAAACTGATTTAGGTAACAGACTTGAAGACACACACGTTTATAAATCGTTTTAAATAGAATTAACATGTTTGTTGATGCTGTTAAGTTTTATTCAAACCCTTTTTATAATTGTATTATATCATAGTTGGAGTGTCAAGTGTCAAATTATCATTAGGGGTATGTGGTGTGTGGTTTGCTTTGCTTTGCTTTGTCTCGCAAACCAAATCGTGCTATATTTACGGTTTGATTTTTTTTTTTAAATAGTTCAGTTCCTAATTTTTTTAAACCTAAAAAAAAATGATTCGGTTTGTGGATCGAACCTTTTTTATTCTTAAAATGAAAATGCATCATATCAAAAGACTTCAATTACATATTTTTTATTACTAAATACAAATATAAAGAATAATATTTGAAATTAATTATTTACCTAAGTAAATATTTAAAGTTTATGGTAATGGAGAGATTTCATCCATTATAAAATTATAATTATACTAAGCTATAATAATATATTAGACTTGATAAAATAAGAATATGATAACCTAATATGAGGCGCACATTTTAATTCGTTGTAGAGTTTTAATTAACACAATATCAATTATACCAATAAGTAACTAAGTACTAATATGGTATTAATTAGTAAGACAAATGAAGAAAAAATGTTTAAAACACCAGAGGCTAAAACATAAAAATTATCTTATTTATAAACACACCACAACAACTGAAATATGATATGGCATTCTCATTACATTTTCATGAATAATGCATGTCAAAATAAAAATTTTAAAAAATAATTAATTTTTTAATAAAATAATTGATAGAAAAAAATAATATGATTGAATTTTTTTAAAAAAAAATATATGTAAAATGATTTGGTTTCCAAACCAAACTGCAAATTATTTATTTTTCACCGAACCAAACTGTCTAGAAAAAGAACTGAAAATCTGATGGGGTTTGGTTCAATTCATAGTTCGATTGTTTTTTTTTTTCTATATCACAACGATAATTATCATCCTCAATTAGAATAAACACTTCTATTATCTACTATATTTCTAATGTATAGAGAAAGAATTTGGAATTATTTAAAGTAGTTATAAGCTACAAAGAAAAGCAAAGGTGGAGAAGGAAAAAGAAACAAAACAAATGGGGATATATTTACAGAGTAGCAGGAGAAGAAAAGTAGATATAGAGAATGAAATACGTTAAATTTTTATAATATACTCATTCATATAAGGTATCAAATGAGCTTAATGGAGTTGAGCTATAACGCCCTAAGAATTTAATTCAATTAATTAAATAACTTAAGGCGCTACCACCACGTATAATACTCTAAAGTATTACACACTAAGGCTTTCTTTAAAAGATTTTGTTTATGTTGGACATTGCTACTCGATTTTTAGAATTGTGAATCATTAATTAGATTTTCAAATACTCTATTTAACAGTGGAGAAATAACTTTATAAAAACAATTTCATAAAACTCTACTCCGTTAAGAGTAAACCAAATTTCTAAGAAACAAAACTTTATAAAAACATTTATTAACCTACTCTTAGGGGTAGTCCTCATTTACAAAACAAATGGGCATTAACAAGTCTCATTAAAAGAATTATAAATTTGTAAATAAATCTAGTATTCACTAAATAAAACAAAATAAAAGAAAATACAGAAAATCAACGACCCTATCATACTTCACTGCATCTCCTCGGGTCATCAGATTCGTCCATCACCCGAATCAAACATTAAATCATCATCATCAACAACAAGCAACACCTGTAAAAAGAACAACAATAGCAATAATGAGCCGAAGCTCAGTACACAGTAACACATTCACAAGTGATGTGGCACACGAACTTAGCTAAATGCAATGCAGCAAATAACAAGTTATTATCTTTTCTTTAAAGTAAACAAACAGCATAGGAGTATTCAAACTCCGGACATTAGGGATCCCAAGGGAACCTGAGTAATGATCACAACGCTGAGGGGATTGATATAAGCAGTCCGGATACTTATATCTCCTAGATGATATATCCGAAAACAAGAAATAATAGTCTCATCTAGGGTTCTCAACTGTTACCCGACTCTACTTAAACTCATTCCACAACATGAATATAGTTCACCGTTTTCATAAACGTTGAACTAATCCATGAGATTTCCCTCCAAGTTTAAGCAAATGTTACGCCGATACCAATAACCCCATCGACTATCCGCCGTACCACTAATGAAAGTCATATCTTAATGACAGGAGTGGCCCAAGCGCCTAAAACTACTGTGCCCCCAATCTAAGTAAGATGTCACTCCCCGGATTGGATACCAAACTACCATCTCAGGTCAAAAACGGATTTAAACAGCGGAATAGACAACAAATTCAAACAATTATTAGGTCAAGTTTAAGTTCTTAGTCCATTTAAGATGCCTATCCTAACAATCACCATGCAAGTTACTGCGTACCTTGAATATGAAATCCAAACAGAACCTTAGAAGGTATTTCAAAAGTCCATCTCAAAAGATAAACCAGATCTCCATCACTGTTTCAAGAAATTAAACTCATATAAGAACTAAAACTACTAACCCACTTATCCCAAACTCATTTTATTAAAGCCCTATTTGATTAGACACTAAATAGGAACCCCGCTATGGCTGCAAATATCGCTCCACCAAAATACGGACAGTTCTCCTTTGTCTGTCAAAGTATTTCTTCTCACTTCATTTATCATATCTTATTACAAAGACTTTAACAAAGAACTCATATACAAAAACATTAATATCTAAAGCGAACAAGCATTTAAAACAAGATACTCCTCATTATATTCAAAGATCTCTCTAACATGCCAATCTAATCCAATTATTAGATATCAAACTCATTTTTACTTAATCTTAGCCAAATTGATTAGAATTAGTCATTTAATTTATTTACTAAGTCAAGTTGATTAAACTTAAACAATCTAATTCATTTTAGTTAATTCAAGTCCATTTAGTCAAGTTGGAACTAGAATTATCAACTAAGTTCATTTTATAAGTAACTTCTATATTAAATTCAACTATTTATTAAATCTACAAATCCACTTAATTCATGCTTAATTATATCAATTAACTCACATAACACATCAAATATCATATATCTATCTCATTTAGCTCAAAAAGATCCATTTCCTAAACAAAAACACATTTAACAAGCAAAACACAAGTTTTTAACTTAACTTGGAAAACATATCAGCTGAAAAGAACTAAAATTTAAGCATCTATACTTTTAGAATTTGTAAAAACTCAAAACATGAAAGTTGTAGATCTCTTTTTAAGCTTTTCTATAGCAACTTGAATCACCTCAATCGGAGGTTGGATAAAAAAAATATGATCAAAATACGAAAACATGTCAAAGCTGCAAGGGACCTAATCTCGCTCGTGATCACACCTATGATTTGGCAAAATCACATGATCAGAGCATTTTACACCTCCTATCTCGCCATGATTTGCCCCTGTGACAACTTTGATGAATTTTCTTTGTTTCTACAACTTCATTTTATCAAGTTTTTACACATTCTACCTTAATCAAAACCTCATAAAAAGCTATATACAACTTAATCAAGTCTAAACAACACTTCTACACTCATCAACTACACCAAACAACATCAACCTATCCCATTTCACTTCAACAAACTCCAACTCACTATTCATCGTCTTCTTCACCATTTTTAACTTTCATCAAACATTAAACTAACAAATACAAAGATAAACAGCACTTTAAACTCATTTTCAACACCTATTTATCAAGTACATAAGTAAATAACAAAGAAAACAAGGAGATAACAACTTATCTTGTCAAGATCACATGCTCACTTGATTTCTCTACTCTTCTAGCTTTTATTCCTCTTTCTATCTTACTTCCCAACTTTGATTTCCACTTTTTACTTCTTGAATTTGAGATATAGGGAGATGAATTGAAGGAAAGCAAGGAGAAAAAGAAAGAAGGAGAGAAATGGAAAGAGAGAAAACAAAGGAAAGAAAAGAAAGAAGGAAAGAGGCAAGGAAAAGAAAGATAAAAGGAAAGGATAAGGTTTTATTTAGGATATTTTAGGATTTAGGTATAGATGTAGAACTATCAGATCAATATCTATAGTTCTAGAAGTATTTAGAAAATGATTTCTGAACTAATATGTTAGAAAATAAGAACTTACTTTAGGAATTTATATTAGATAAAATGATATTTAATTTGAGTTCGAGTTTAAGAAATGATAGTTGTATAGAAGCAAATGAACTCAAATTTTATAAGGATTTAAGAAAATGTATTTAAGTTATAGATTGAGGGCTTAGGAATCTTCTAAACATTTTAATGACATATTTAGAGATTTAGGAATCCAAAATCCCAATTTCAACTTAATTTATTACTATTATAATTATATCAACTTGTCTAATTATCCTATGATTCATTTGATTCAATTAAATTTATCTAAACTCAATTTCTCATCTAGATGGATGTTTAGGGTGTTTCATGAGCTTTTAAAGCCTCAGACTCGCCTCATTTAAAACTTATTGAAATTGAACTTGAGCTAAACTTTTTATCAAGTTTAAAATTTAGGTTTGAATTTGGCTTATTTAACTAAATAAGGTATGGTTTGAGCTTGAGCTCGGCTCATTTATGAATCGAGTTTGAGTAGAGTTAAGCATTTTATCGAACCTATCGAGCTTTATGAAACTTGAGATATAAGCTTGAGCTCATTTGTTTAGATAGTCCGTTTTCCTTTATTTTTTTTTTCAAACCTAAAACATAATATTTCAATGTTGCTATATTATATATATATATATATATATATATAGATACGCAAACACATACATTAATATGAAATAAAAATTAGTTTTGTTGTATGAATGATATAGTATTATAATATATCATGTATATAAAATTTATAAATCTGTTAACGAGCTTATTAGTAAACTTGCTCACAAGCCTAAATGAGCTTGTTCACAAGCCAGCTCGCAACCTTAAATCAAAACTTGAACTCAACTTATTCAGATGAACAGACTTCACTTTAGGCTCGAGCTTAGCTCGTTTACTAATCAAGTTTCAGCTGAGTTGAGCCGAGCCAAGCCTGAAGAAAGTCAAACTTGAGTAGCTCACTAGCAGCTTGGTTTGTTTGTAACCCTACTTATATAATAATTTGTACTAATGTTTACAAATCAAATTTTTTATTTCAATAAATGGGCTAATAAGAGAATAATATGTTATATACTCAATTCGGATAGTGAGGTAGGGATATATTAACCTATCTTAAGCTCTATAAACGTTAAGTAAGAATCACTTGTTGCAGATAGTAACGGGAAACCACTTTTAGGTAATGAAAACTCCAAGTAAGCCCATCGGATTCAATTTTAATTCTTTCTCTCTTTTCTTCGATAGATAACAAATATTTACATTAAGCAGCAAAAAGTTTCACAAACAGTTCCAACCATAAATAATCCCCATACCTCTATATTCAAAAAACTAAAAATAGGAGCAGCCATGGCTTGTAATTACTAATTACATTGTCCTTTTAGGACATCTTCTGGACTTAAACAATAATCCCCATACAAACCAAGGGACTCCAATCATCCTGCAACAAACATAATATAGACATAGGAGGATCCTTAAAAACACTTCATCCTCTTTCATGGTTTGAGCTAGACCTGCAATACATCTGAGACAAGATTTAATTCTCTAAGAATTTGCGTAATTTGGACTTGATAGAGTTGTGAGATCCTTTAATTCACTGCAAGTATTGAAAGCATTTAAATACATGAGCTTTAAATTCATAGTTGCATCGAATAAATACATTTTAGCAGCCTTCGACTCATTATTTATGTTTATGCAAGTCCTTTTAGAGGCAAAATTGTGCACTCTAGGCGAATAGATTTGCTAAAAGAATTTCAAAATTTTCAAGTTTTTTAGTAGCATAGCCTCCTAGCTATTTGCCATCGCAATTTCTATTAACACCAATGATACTAGCTTGACTATCTAATTGATTAATTAAGCCATTTGAATTCAATTTAAGCCAATCTTGCTCGAGAGGAAACATCGTAAATTAACACGATCAATATGGAACATTTGTCTCCTTATTCTTAAATATGCCCAGAACTCAAGAGTTGAGGCGCGAATTTCTTGCTCTAAATTTTCCGCTGATGAAGCTTGAATAAGGCTTGATTCATTTATGGAATGCTAGAGTTTCCATAACATTACTCAATAACAAAAGGCCTTTAGTGGTCATTTTACGGATAAAGTGCGGTCGATTAATTTTAAAATTTTCTTGCCCCTATGTGGAAAACTAAATAGCCCGAGAATAATTATTATGATTATATATTTCCAAATATTCACGATATCTTACACACATCTACATGTTCTTAAAGAATTGGTATTATTGGATAGCTTTTTCTAGCAGATATAGACATTTTTTTTAACTTTTTTCTAATAAATTATTTATTAAAAAATAAATACAAATAAAAAATAGATAGCAGTCCTAATGAAAAGATCAAATAGATCAAATATAAATAAAAAATAAATACAAATAAGATATATTTACACCTATCGTTTCGATATAAATAAAAATATAAATGAAAAATAGATAATCCAAATATATTCTCCTTTTAAGTCCCCACATCACAAACATTTTACATGAGGATTTATATTTCTTTTTCTAAGGTTATATCTGCTATAGACAGGTAAACTATTTGTCTACACTTTCCAAAGAAATAGCTTTATTTTGATGGGGAAAATAGATTTTCACATCTAATATCATTTCTGTTTAGATGGTTTATTGACCAAGGAAATGGACTCATAGATTTCTCTTATAGATGGAATCATCTAGCTTGATTGTTTATACAAACTTGATCTTGAATATTTGGCCGAAGAACAATTGAGCCAAAAGTATTAGCTGGCAAAGGGACAATCTTATCTTATCTTATCCTTGTCCCACTACCTTTCAATAATCCAACAATAAAAAAGTAAGATTTAAAGCACTTTTGTGCATTGGCCCCTGAATGAGTTTCCTTAAATTTGTTTGTTGTCTATTTCCCAATACTCAAAAGCCATTATCTTGTATGCCCAAAATTTTTGGGTGAAACAAGTGTCCACTAATTTTGTAGAAAAAAATTATATAAATATAAATGATATAAAAAATAATTATATAAATATCGATGTAAAATCGCATATTGAAAAGTCGTTTTATAAATTTACACATGAGACATTCTTTGAAGATGCAATTCAGCCAAAAGTCATATGGTGCTGAATCGCATCTACAAATGGTGTTTCATTTTTTTTTTTTTTTAAGATGAATCTCATCTTAAAAGGACAATTCACTTATTTTATGTGAATTGCATCTTTAACAGGTGTTTTATATTTGTTAACAAATTATATTTTTAAGATAAGATTCATGTGCAAATTTATGAATTACTAGTTAAAGATGCAATTTTGCATCAGTATTTTGATAATTAATTTTATATAATTAGTATTTGAGTAATTTCTATTTGAATGATTGATAATCATACAATTTTCTCCAAATTTTCCACATACTAGCTCTTTGCATAATTGGGGTGGTGCTAGTGGTGCTTTTAAATTCGCTTCTAAATTCGCTTCTCTTCGTAGTGCTTTATATTTAACATTAAAAAGCCTGGTCCATTTGACTCAACCAATTGACTCAACCAGCATTGCCCCATCTCTTGAATGCACATGTTGTACTATGTTACTTCAAATTTAATAATCACCCTCCATTGGATTTAGGAGTTGTTATCTTCTCCTAAGCTATCAATGTGTTTCTCTGGTTTTTTGAGTCCCTTGCCTTTAATTTTACTTTTATAAGTATAATTTTCTATACCCAAATGTAAAACGACCATATTTTGCCAAACTTGAACTGGGACTTCTCAAACTTTTGTTTCAACTTTGTTATGAACTTGAAATTTAGGCTTTGGAAGTCATATAAGCTGGAGGAACAAATCCCAGATTGAGTGCTTGAGAGAGTGGGTTGTTAATGAAGAGGGTGTTTGTTTTGTTCCCATTCGAGAGGAGTTAAATGTTATTTGCTATTGACCACTTGTTAGATGTGCTCCAAAGAAAACAAGTGTATCATGGTGTGTATTAATTAATCACCTATTCAATATTTTTACCTATAGAATATATAGCCTAGCCAGCTAAGCTGATCATTGATTAATTATTTTTGCCATTTTTATTTTGTTAATCAGGTGGGACACATGCAAGGATGCCAATTATTTAATATGAAAAGTCCTCCCATATAAACATTTGATAGATAAAATGTTACGTTGATTCTTGCAATGAGATGATATTAGATTTTAACAATCGCAAGTCGCAACCAATGCCTACGTTGTCAACCATACTAAAACTAAAAGCTCAGAAACCGAAGCATCCTAACCAAGGACATCCTCTATAAGAAAGTCATAAGCTTTATTATGAAGCACAGAGGAAGGTTGCATCCCAAAAAAAGGTAAATTCTTTTGTGATTTGTCAACTTTGAACAACGGAACTTTTCTTTGCTTTACTTGACAATTTACACAAAACGTTATGATGTACGTTGGGAAATCTATATAAATTATATATTAGTTTAAAAGAGAGAAAAGAAGAAAAGCCATCAAAAGCAAATGATATTGTAGGCTCGTAATAATATTGTGGGTCCTAATGATCTATAATCGAATTTAGGCCTTGCTTGTGATTATCAGAAATGACGATGGTTGGTGATGGGGGAATAAGGAAAAGTTAGATTGGGAAATTACAAGGCAACATCATTGAAAGGCCACCTTTACTTTTCAATTACTTATAATTGTTGCAGGATGGACCTTAGCAGGTCCTTAAAAGGCTCCCAATATAGAACGGAGTGTTGGCCTCTTGAAATATTAAACTAAATAGTAAGAAAGAATGAAGGTTTTATATTGTCTAATTCATGGCCCGTGATGATCGAGTTTCGATTCGAAATACATATATAAAGCCAGGATTGTAACATATGAAAAAATAAAGAGAGACTCCCCCGGATTTCCACACTTTTTAATTACTTATAATTGTTTGTTGGAATCAAGCTTCTCTATTTGCTTATAATATGCATCTCAACTACCTATAAATATACTAGAAATCTTAATCATTTTTTAGCAACATAAATTAAAAAAATAGAATAAAGTAAATATAGAGAATTCAAATTCTTTAAAAGCAAGATGGAGTTCACCATATATGTAAGATAAAAAAGGAAAGCTAATTGGACTGTTTTATACCTACATTTTGTTTAAAAATAAAAACTGAAGTTTTTTTTTTTCTTCCTTAAGTTGGATGGTTTTAAAAAAGCATTTTTCGATCATGGGGATAATTGGAAAATGAATAGTCTAAGAGCATTATAATAACCCTTAAGGCTAGCTCGACTGTCTCGAACATGAGCACATTGGAACCCATATTTGATTTCATAGATAAAATCAAATATTTACTAACTTTCTAGATCAACACAACCATTCAATATGGGCGCATCACTTCCCATGCTACCCTTATAATTAAATTCTTCTTCCAAATGGTTGTTTTCATGGATTACCTTGAGCTTGTAGTTCTCTAGGTTAGCATGACCTTTCAGCACAACCATGTCCACCAATTTGCAACTTTCTTTTAGAAGATTCAACAATCCCTTCCAACATGGGCATGGTCACACTCATGTTGATCCAAAACTCTTCAAAAGTCACTAAGTTATTCTCAAAGCTTCGTCATATTTGAATAAATCCTCTTCTTCATCTTAAGAAAGCTGTAAGTACATGAAATTAAAAATTTAATCAATTAAGTACCATTTTCATTAAATTAACTACCAAAATAATTAAAATAAAACTAAAAACATATCTCTAAATAAGGTCTATTAGTATCTATCAGTGCTCTATATAACACTCTGTGTGGCTTTTAATTCTCTTGATCTATCACACGCATGCTATAAGTAGTGCTTTAACAGTTTTCCTTCTTTACTTAGCCACAATTCCATGCACTATATAATATTCTAAATAATATTTATCCTTTTAAAGTTCACTGCGTATACTTCGAGATATACTCTGGTTTTTTGGTGTTCTTCAAAATTTCATAATATTCATTAAATATTTTTGTGCAGACTTAATAAAATTTATTGATAATCTTCTATACTTTTGATATCATCAAAACCTTATTAGAGATAACCTAATAAATATTACTTTAAATCTCTCTTGGCTTCTCAATATGTTGAATCAAATAATATGCTTGATTAACATATGGTAATAGATCCATCAATAATACTTGATTGAGAGAAGTTTCAAAACTTCATTAAGTCCCAATGAAAATTGTATCAATTTGTTCTTTGAATCCAATTCTATGTATTTTTCACAAAAGCCACGATTACAACTACACAACACACTACAAGAACAACATAGTACTCCATTTAAATTTCGAATTTCATCTCAACACTTCTTCAACCTATTGCAATAGGCAAAAGCTAAAGAATTACCTTGTTTCATTTTTGTAACTTCATAATACAATTAAAACAGTAAAGGTCTATTCATCTATCTGGACCTCTCTATAATATTTTCCCACAATTCTTTTGCTAATTGAGAGCAAGTAAAACTCCTTGGCCAATCTTGCGACATGGAATTGAGTATCTAACTAGCAACCATTGAGTATCTAACTAGCAACCATGTAGCTGCAATGAAGCTATTTCTAATACTTAATAGAACCTTATCTAAATGTTCTCTCTTGCCATTAATGAAATCTAATTTGAATTTTGCCCCTAAAGCCATTTTAATGGTTCTACTTTATGCAAGAAAACTAGACCATTGAGAACTATATTTCCAAGAGACATTCTTGGATGATTTAAGTTTATAAGAGATAAAAAAGGATAATTGAACCTTAGATCAGCATTAATTTGTTGTGATTAAAAACTATATTTTGTGTCATATACGAACATAAAAAAGATCACATTGAAGAAGAGAGGTTGAAGCTTTTTTTTTTTTTTTTTTAATTCTTCCAACAAAAATAACTAACAAAGAAACAAAAAGTCAAGTAGAAGGAAGAGAGAAAGAGTATTTGTGCATCAACTTTTGGTGCAAACGAGCTGAGTTTTTGAAGTTAGAACTTGACTCATTTAATAAATTAATGAACTCGAGCCTAGCCGGCCTTTTAATGAGCTTGAAATATACAAGTTCAAGTCCAAGTCCGTTAAGGATTTGTGAGCCCAAAATTTGATTTGTTTACGTAAATAATTATATATAATTATTTATAATATTAGATTAATATATTAACTAAGCATCAACAAGCCTGTTTGTGACTTTTAATAAGCTAATCGTAGGCCCTTAAGAAACCTATTTACGAGCTAGCTTGTGAGCTTAGGAAAAAAAAAAAAAAAAGTTAGGCTTGGCTCTTTTAACTAAATGAGAACGAACCGAGCCAAGCTGGGTTTAAAATGATCTAAACTCAAGTAACGTAGCTCGTTTATAGTCCTAGCATTGAGGATTATTTGTTCAAATAAAAGTATTTATATACATCTAAAATGACGACTAGCTATTGACAAAATTGCTCCGCGGCTATTGCTAATGTGGACAATAAATACAATGATAATATTTCCTACGGTTATGAACCCTGCTTCTATTGATCGAGAAGCACCGTTGGTTCTAATTCACGAGCTACCAGAGAAGATTAAAAGATAATATCAGTTTTACATTGCTAAAGAATGAAAACTTCATGTTGATAAAAGTCTACGTATACTTAACTATTAGGTACATAACGTTAATAACACATCAAATACTTTAGGTGGGAATAAAAATTTTCCATAGCACAAAAAATAGTTTAAATATTTTATTGTATATATATATATATATATATTTTTTTTTTTTTTTAATTTTCTCGTTCATGAATTGCCAATAATCCCCTGGATATACTGTTTCAGAGCAGTGAGCCGCCCCAAAACCATGACCTTCCGCATTTACGGGCAATTTTGAAACCGTAATACGGTCCGAAGCCAAATCACAACCTTTTCAAGCAAAAGACAGTGGAGGGAACAGGAACATTGTTGAAAGGTGGTCCCATATCTGGTAGCTCGACATTGCTCTCTTGTAATAATCTTCCCGTCCCATGTGAAAAATCCAGTAGTGCTACCATTATATTAACTCCTTTCTAGCTCCGGTTGGATATGATTGGTTCCTGATTAGGCAAACATTAAACCTTTGTGGACTCCCAAACTATAAGTATAGGACAATGCATTTAATAATCCTTTTTATCATCCGACATCTTTATTGTTTATATTTGTTTATATATTTATATATTTTGAAAGAACTGGATTGGAGTTATTGCTTTTGGTTCTTGCACCAATTGATCACCATCTTCGACCTGGTCCATAGGACCTTGTCACAATTTCAGTCCTCATTTACAACTGTACGAAAAAGGTGTAATTGCGCACTGCCAGTGCCGGTCAAGGACATGCACGTATTATTATTTATTGCCATGCCTGATATTTTAATATGTTTCCCAACCATGTAGGACATTGTACAGAATGTAGTTACTTTGGATCAGAGACAGAATTTACACATCTTTTCTTACCCTTCTCACATGCTTAATCACATGCTATCACATATAGAAAAGATTTTGCATAAATATTAACTTTTATAAGTAACGATCTATGATTAGATGGAATATGAATGAAAATTTCATTTTTTAGGGAAACTCCAACCATATTTTTCTTAAATCAATATATGATTTGATTCCCAACTTTTCATGATATAATATATATATATATATATATATTTTCCAGCATTGGAACTCATAAAAATAAAATTATGTAATACAAACTCTTGCAACAATATTTCATATTTTTTGTAATTTACTTCTCAAGAAATATAGTAAAAATAAACTATTGACTACTCTAACTATGTGGTTTGTTTGTTTCATCTTTTTTTTTTCATTGTTTTTTACATCTTATTTTTGTCCTTTTTCAAATAGATATTTATCGAGAAATAGATGCAAATAAAAAATAAATACTTTTACTCATAAACATACTAAACAGATAAGATATAGGAAAAATAGAAATGCAGATCAGAAACAGATGAAAATCAAATAATCCAAACAAACTGATAAGCCCCTTCTACTTAACTCGGCCCAAACTTCTTGAAAACCAAAACCTAACAGATTATCCTAATCGTCTTCTACACTCCTTTGTAAGACACACTCTCTCAATTCGTCTTCTTCACTCTCTAATTCCTGAAACCCTAATTTCTCAAACCTTAACAATCTCTATTATTTTGCAGGTAATTGAGGAGATTAGAGCTTCCATAGGCTCCAAACATAATTTCTTGGGGAGTACAAATCATAACCCTTTGTTACTCTTATTTTCCCTTTTATAATTATGCATGTACATCATATGTGTCTATTTTTTGTACGTACAGCTCATGACAACTATGTTTCCTTTACAATATCTGTTATATTATTCATGACAGCTATGTTTCCTATTTTGTTATGTAATCCTTCATCCACGTTGGATGTTGCCTGTTCCATACTTGTGTTATAACGTATTTTTTCCTCCTTGAAAAAGACCTTGTCCTCAAGGTCTAAGAAAAAAAATGAGACACTTATTGCTTCTGTATCCTTCGAGTGTCAATGATAGCCACTAGATTTACGAAAAAATTTGCCTTGTATGTGTTTGTAAAAATGTCCCAAAGAAGAAAATATGCTGATGGTAAGATATTTATGCTTGATGCCCTGTTACATGAAAATTGCATTCATGGAGTACCTAAGAAAACACATTTTCCCCTAATTGGAAAATTGGTGGATTAAATACCCATGTGCCATCCCATCCCATCCTTGAATCGGTATGAAAATAATTTTCCAAAACTCTCTATATCAAACTGGTGATGATGATAAGATTGATTTAAAAAATTGATGGCTATCCGATGCTTAAAAATTGTTGGTAGTAATCAATTGTTGATAGCTGCCCAATTCTTGAAAATTGTTGATAGTAATCAGTTGTTGAAGATAACAATCTGTCCGAACCCAATCCAAAAGTTCAGAATTTTCAACCGGGTGGGTAAATGTTTGTAATTGTATTTTTTCTGAAATCTTGTTTGGCCACAGATTATAGTGTTGCTCCTTGAAAGTGGGTTCTCTCCTTGCAATAAGATCTTTGTTCTTTATCAGATTTACTATTGTATTCACTTGCTGAGGGTTGTATTAAATATCCTATAAAGATACATGATTAGAGTTTTGTGACGTCATCTCCTGAATCGTTACATGATTTGGATCATCATGATTGCCCCTTATTGATGGAAATGTTGAATTGATGATTGGAGTTGACGATGATGAATCCATTGGAATGTCATGCGGTATTGAAGAACAATTTTGAGTCCTCTCGAGTTTTTCAATACGGGCATTCAATCGTATCAAGTTTTGTTGAATAGCAAACATGGTGGATTTGATGAAATCCTAATCTTCTGTTTCTTTATTCTTGTTTGTTGCAGATCCATTGGATGGAGTGCCAGAATGAGGTTCAAAATGGGGAAAATAGGGACTGAATATAAACCAAGAAATTAGAATGAATCTTGGTCGCAATGGAGTTTGAAAATATGACAAGGCACCAATTGATAGACCCCTTCTACTTAACTTGGCCCAGACTTCTTGAAAACCAAAACTAACAGATTACCCTAATCATCTTTTACACTCCTCCGTAAGACACACTCTCTCAACTCGTCTTCTTCACTCACTAATTCCCGAAACCCTAATTTCTCAAACCTTGACAATCTCTATTATTTTGCAGGTAATTGTAGAGATTCGAGCTTCCACAGGCTCCAAACACAATTTCTTAGGGAGTACAAATCATACCCTTTTGTTACTCGTATTTTCCCTTTTATAATTATGCATGTACATCATATGTGTCTATTTTTGGCATGTACAGCTCATGACACCTATGTTTCTTTTATAATATCTATTATATTATTCATGACAACTATGTTTCCTATTTTGTTATGTCCTTAATCTACGTTAGATGTTGCCTGTTCCATACTTGTGTAGTAACACAAACCCTAAAAAACGTATTGATCTTGAATCCAGCCTATACTGAAACTTTTACAATCTTCTATCTATTACTCCTAAAAAATAATAATAATAATTTCCGCAAGGGTGAGCTGATACTCGATATATAAATCGATCCCTGAATTAACAAGCAAAACTGGTTAGACAACCCCAGGCGTTAAATATATACATACATAATATACCAAAAGGCACCCATAGTCATGCCTTGCCAGAGCAATACATATTAGTCCACTGCAAGCAATAAGGTAGTCTATAGCACCATAAATATCAAAATCATTTAACCACAGCCTTTTACCGGTATTCTAACTCGGTTCATGACACGACCAGTCAGCAATCCATTTAAAATATTAACATGCAACTATCATCTCATTTTGATATAAGGATCCACAATAGCATACAAATCATACCGATCAGTGGAAGGTTTATCCAAATTATCATTTTTGGATCTTTTCGACATTACCCAAATCATAAATAATGTTGTTTGGTAAGCATCATATATACACCATAAGTTTTTAGACCAGTAATGTGACCGGGTCGAATTTCGAACAAATCATATGAACTTGACAATCCAACTTGTTATCCTATTCGGTCTACCGAATCTAACCCTATAAATTTATAGGATTTTGATGCTGTATTTAAAACCCGCTTATAGGGTTTGATTTAAAATCGGAACCCGACCCCATAAACCTTTTTTTTTTCAACCTATTTTCAAATTATAATGATAATTTTAAAAATTCTGTATTTCTAATACAAGTTTCTTATACATTAAAAAATGAAAAGATGCATGCGGAATGGATAGAAAATATTGCAGACCATATTCATTATACAACATTTAAACATATAAATATATTACTTTTATCTCCATATAATATCTTAAAAACATGATTAAATTAAATCTTCTAATGTAATTAAAATATAACAATAACAAATAATATTAATATCCACAACAAACAAGACCTGAACAAAATTTAAAAAAAAGTTATAAAATTTATAACTAGTCTAGTAGATATAAAAGAAAAAACACTCTTGGAAGGTGAAAAAGATGATAGTTCATTCATGTCTCATTTCCTCTCTTTATCCCTTTTGTAATGTTTTTATTTATTTTTTTAAATTATGATACTGGATTGTCGGATATCTATCAGGTTTATTATATGATCCAATCCCGACCTTAAAATCCTGTAGGATTCGACCCGTCTGATACAGTGTTTTTAACGGATCAGATTGGTCGAAAGCCCTATAACAACCTACGCAGTTATAACCCTATGTTTAACCAATCTTAACCCAAAAATCTAATATGAAAATTATTCCTCACGAGACTCCATATTTTCTAAATTTTTCAATGAACATCTTAAAATATACTAGTTCATCTATAATAATAAGAATATCACCGAAGTTATGTAGGTACCATATCATTTTATTCTTTATTTATTGTTTTTAATTAAAACAACACATTTAATATTCTATTTCTATTTTGTTAATTAGTTTATTTTAACATTTGTCTAATATTTAGAAGTAAAATTCATATCAAATCCGTTCCGGTTGCATTGTATCTTCACCTCTTCCGTGCCAATGAATTGTCGAGTTAAAGCCTCATGGGTTCAACGCCCAAAAAAAAAAAAAAAAAAAAAAGTGCCCTAATGGGTTCTATCTTGGTTCTGACGTCTTACGTAAACATACGGCTCTGTAGATGGAATCCCTCCTAATTAAGAAATCAATATAGGCACCAAAGGAAATTTTACTAAAAGATCTGATACCATTTTTTACCCAAACAATGAAACAAGCATTTACACTGGGTTTGGATTGGCGGAAGTGGGCTGAATCCGAATGAAAGCGGCAGAAATGAAAGAAACTTTGGGTGTTTGGATAGTTTTGGAAGGAGCGAAGTGGGGAATGATTTGAGTGGAAACTGAGCGAAGCTGGACTCAATTTCTTTTCCATCATATTTGGGGTGAAATGGAAGGAGACCAATAGAAATTAGTTAAAATGATTAAAATATCCTCAAAAGCAAGGTAAAAAAAAAAAAAAGACGGTATTTTAGCCAACGATCAACTTCATTTCTCTTTTTTTTTTTTTCATTTCTTTTAAAACTTACCAAACGTAAATTAGAGATCCAATTTATTTTCATTTTCACTTATTTTTATTTCCATTCGTTTCTTTCCTTTCATTTTGGAAACAAGGAAGTTACCAAACACAGCGTTAACTTTATTTGAACTGCCAAAGCTACCCCTCGGTGCTGTCCATTGTTTCACACCGTTTGGAGCTTTCAAACCATGTTTACCCAAAACGACAACATTTCTACTTAAAATACTGGACAAAACATTTCCCTGGAAGAGAAACAGAGAAATAAAGGGCACAAACATGAACATCCTTTTAACTAGATTAATAATTTTGGAGAAAAACATTCATATGTTTCCATAACTAAAAACATCTCTTTTCCCCATTCCATAACATGTATACTGGTCAACTTTATATTTGTATAATGAGATTATTTCATATTTAATTATTATTTTAAAAAATTTATAAATACAACTGGATAATTATCATTATGCGACATAGGGTTCTTTTTGTGTACACATATAATTATTCAACGCTTTTATAAATTTGAGTCGAACATATGCATGTTGAACATGTAGACCTATATCTCTTCCCCAATGTGCGATATAACTATTTTATAAGCTTAACTCAGTATTAAACCAAAATAGTACTTAAGCCAAAAGGATTTTTTCATTTGATAAGTTAGTCTATTGGATTGGGCTTTCTTTTTGAGCTTGATACATAACATTTAATGTTCTCATTAAGAGAACGAAGTTAGCGGAAGGGATGATCTGAAAAAGTGCTACCTAGAAAAAAGCCAAAGTGCAACTGTTCAGAGTAGACCGCCAAAGGCATTGGTTTCTCAAGGGATGTGTAATGTTACGATATCACTCAATTCCACGAGAAATTATATTTTTCCATATATATATATGTTTTATGAACGATATACATGCTTTTCATCCTTGTATAATATCATCAGAGAAAAAAATAAAAATTTAATTGCTTGTATACAAATTTGATACAATTTGAATATGGATAAAGTACGGATCAAATTCAAGATGTAAAACAGATAATTCAAACAAAACTTAATATAATTAACATTTATAGATAATTATTTCACGCAAAATATAAAAGTGAGTGGTTTTAGCTCGTTTAAAATTTTATCAAACAAATTGTGCTTACCTATATTATAAATTATATATTTATCTTATACAATTAAATGAATTAAAAAGATAAAAAAAAACACTAATATAGTGTTACATATTTCTTTTTTGTAAAATATATAAAATTTTAAAATCTTTAATAAGTATAAGACTTAGCAATAAACCCATATTAGAAACTTTATATTTTTTGTTGAAGTCTTGGCTGTGTGAATGCCCGTCCAATTATTAAAAGTTAAAACACCTATTGGCAATTAATAATTGATTGAATTAATCCTCTCTGTCTAGCAATTGCCTATTGGCCATTTGAAATTGAACCATCAAACAAACAAAAAAAGAAAAAATGTTTATTAGATTTGACAATTGAGAACAGACCTCCCTTCCTATCAGCCTTCCTCTTCCCTATAGGATGACCCACTGACAGTTATACCGCATTTTCTCTTATCTTAACTCTCCATTTTCTCGTCAATTTCTCTTTCAGTCTTTCTTCTCCTTCCCACTCTTTCTCTCTCTTCTCGCTCTCTCTCCGCAGAGAAGAAGAGGAAGAAGAAGAAGGAGGAGCAGCTTCAAGCTCGTATTTCTGCACCAATGGAGTACAATACTTCCTCCACTGCTACTTTCTCACGGAAGTTCAGCAACATCCACAAGAGCTTCAACAGCACAAGCATATACGACGGTGTCTTCTCAAACACTTCGAAATTCGGCGTCTCCTCGAGTTTCTCGTCACGAGCCGATGATTACACGGAGATATTCGGCGGCTCGAGAGACTCGCGCCGGTCCTCGATTCCGGTTCTCGACATTCCGGTCATCTATGACAGGAAGGTCTCCGCTGATGTACGGAGCTCTAAACTCGACTATTCCGCCATTTTTGGTGGTGATTTTGAGAGTACCGTGTCCTATGAGGATTTGCTTCCAAAAAGTAACAATCGTGGAAGCTTCTCTAAGGATGAAGCTAGGTGAGTTTAACTTTCAAACAAGCAGTTACTTAGTTTTGATGTTGTGGTCAAGATTGCAATTCGTGTGTCATTTAGTGTTAAAATCTGTGTCATTTTGAACGAAATATATGATTATTTAATTACGTAGCTAAATAGTTAATTGATTTGATAATCGCATTGGACGAGTTGGTTCAAGTGGAATTATTTCAGAATCATGAACTTCTCACCTCTAGTATTTAGTTACTGATTGTTAAGTTGTTTGATTTGCATTTAATGTGAAGTCACTGAATGTCTCTTCTTGTGAAGTATTTTCAGCTGTGTGCTGAAAAAGAGGATGAATAATGAATCGAAGTTGTGCAGGTGGCCATAGATATAACAATCGATGATGCATTGTATTGCCTGTAATTATGTGAGATGTATTGTGGAGGCTCGTAGGCCATCAGCAATGTTTTCGCTGATTCCCTCCTGCTGCTTTCCTATCAGATATAAAGTCGAATAAAAAGAATAAGTGAGATTTGATTGGTATCATGATTTCTTTAGTTGTTAGGAGGGAATGCTTTTAGCAGTGAAAAATGATATGGATTTCTAGATTTGGTTAAGAGCATGAAATTTTTTTGTTATTCTCTCCAAGATATAGACGACGATGGCTTCATAGATTTAGATATGAGTCCTTCCATTTGGACTGTCGATGGTACATTTTCAATCTCATACATGTAAGATGTCATCTTTTTAATATATCCAATCAAGCATAGGAATTTTCTCAATTATAAGGGAACAAAGACCAGTTCGGTTGCCTCCTTAGTATACTTCTTACAAAATGGTTGTTTAAATATGTTATATTAGACCTTATTGGGTTCTGTGGTTATCAACACAACTACTTTGAGGATTAGGGATGCTATAGGAGCAATTTGTATTAATTACTTGTGATGAAAGAAAAAGATGAATTTGATTTCCAATTAGTTGAATATGGAGGTCCTACAATTTAGGTTTTCACAAGTTGGGTGAAGTACTAAGTTCAATGAGCCTGACAAGAAGGGGGTAAAGATTAAGAAGATATAGTCTGGCTTAAATTTTTTAAAGGCAGCTATTATTGTTTCATATGCTTTGTGCATACAGAAGTATATGGTCTCAGATTAACATTTTTTTAAGTTCATGACATTAAGCACAGATACAACACCAACACTTAAGCCCTATTCCTATGAGAAGTGCTTGGTCCTTTGTAGCATGTCCAACACTTATATCTAATTTCACAAAAACAAGAGATAGAAGGTCTGCTGCCTTTTGCCATTTTCTTCAATCTTGGAGCATGGGACAAGAGATGAGACTCTCTTGATGATACCTCTTGCTCTTAGAAGTTGAAAAATATTGAATTATGCAATTTGAGAACTTTATGAGGCTTATGTTATATATGTCTGTGTTCTTGGAAATAAGCGATAGTTTGAGACTATCCTATCACCATCCCCTTAACAGTAAAAAATTAGACAAAGGGGAGGGGAACAGCGAACTCATGACTTGCCACTTTATTGACTCTTTGGGGTACAGCCACATAGTGAATCTTTTATTCTTTTTTCTGAAATAAAGACTTTCTTATGCCACTGGGAAGGTGTTGATAACAAGATTTTAATTTGTTCATGTTGTTAGGACCCATGCATATGGAAGGTCACTCTCAGAAGCATCAGCCAAAAACATAAGTGAGAATGAAGTATTGCCAAAGGAAGATATTCATATCTCATATGATAAAGTAAAGAGCTTCAATGTGTCATATAATAAAGTAAAACCATCAGGTGAAAATGGGACCAATGGAAGAACACACATTGCCCAGCTTCGTGATATTCCTGGATATACTGTTTAGTTGAGGAAACCAGACCTTCTAGGCAGGCAAAAAATGAAAGGGATGTAGCTAATGATACCATTACCACTAGTAATGCTGATGAAGGTCTGCTGAAAGCCAGTGGCACAAAAACCTCGTCAAACCAACCAGCTGGTAGGCATGACAAATCACAAACCAAAGAAGGTGCCTTTGGACATAATTCTAGTCGAACTAGATCATTGTCAAAAAGTTTTTTATTTGATGGATACGAATTTGGCCTTGAAACAGATGGGATGAACTCTCTGTCAAACTTCTCATCTGACTTAAGTAAACACAGGGGTGATTCTACATTTTGTACTTCCCCTAAGAGCACTACTGAAATTTTTTCTGGTGTGTATTCACCACCTGACTTTGGTTATGAAGTGGATGAAAACTCTGTTGCTGCTGCATGTGCAGCTGCAGTGAAAAAAGCAATTGAGATAGCGGAAGCAAGGATAAGACTTGCGAAGGAATTAATGGAAAAAGAAGGTTATGTGAGCTATAAGGGAAATGTTATAATGAAGGAGAGAAGAAATGGAGAAGTGGCTAAAAAATTGAACAAATCCAGTGGGATGAAAACTAAGGAATTATGTGAATGCCTAGATGATAAAAGGCAAATGATGGAAGCACCTGGAAAGGCAAATTCACTGGATGAAACCCTGCTAGATCAAGATACTGAACTCAGACAGAGTCATATTAGCTCAAGTGAAGCTGAAGCTGGGCAATTTTCACATGAGCAGGAATACAAGTCGATTCAAGAAGATCATCAGCAACAAGAATTAGAAGATGTGGTGGCAGTGAATGGGTTGAATAGTGCTGCCTTAACAAATAAGACTGTTTCTTCAGAGCTCAAGCAGGGCTTTACTATGAAAAATATCATACAGTCTGGTTATGAATTTTTTGCAAGGAATTGGATGAGAGCAGCTGATAAACCATCACAAGAACTGGAGGAAAACACTAACTCGCCCATGGCAGTTGAAGAGGATCTTAGTAAAAAAGAAGTTGAGAAGGAACAACCTGGTGCAGAAGCACCAGTAGAAGGGATGCAGTCAGATAGGGGAGGCTTGATGCAGAAAATCATAAAAAAAATTAGCAACTGAACAATATCATGAAGAATGTGCAGCAATGCCTACACTGCTTCATGATGAAGGAAGGCATCAGGAGAAACAAGATGCATGTAATGGATTTGCATTAGGGAATGACCTCCAAACCAGAGAGCTTGAGATTCAAATGAACAGCGTGAAGGGGGTACCTGGTTTGAAGGAAAACGAGTTTGAACAAATAGATGCTCATAAAGGAGGGGAGGATATTGGATTAAGAAATATGTTTGATAGGGAGCAGGCTAGACATCCATCTGAAGCATCTTCTATGAAAGAAGAAGATGCCGAGATGCAGGAAGAATATTTTGAGAGGGTTTCATGTGAGGCTGAGCCAGATGGGACTCACTTTATAGAAAAGAACAAGGAGGATCACTACTTGTCTTATGCAGTGGGAGATGGTAGTACTAGCTTGCATGCATTTCAGGAGCTGAAAGAACTGAAGGAAGGATCTGAGGAATTTCCTGGTGGTAGAAAATTTAGCTGGCTTCATGATCAAGGTGATTTGGAGGGAGACAGCAAGCTTAGAGAGGGCAGAATGGATGATAAAATAAATGATGAACTTAAGCAGATGGAAGCAATTGATCAGCAAGATTCTCTTGAATGCTCTACAAATGAGAGAATTCTAACAGAGATCAATGTGGAAAGAGAAAATGAAACTAGAGAATCTGTGGATTGTGGGGTAGACGACATTGTGACTGAACCAGATGAACAGGTTATACTTGAGTTTGACACAGAATGGAAGTCGTAGAATGTGACAGGGGAAATGGAAATGTTCATGCTAGTGTGAGTGAGATGGAGGAGGGGGAAGATGTTAGAAAAGAAAATATATCTTTGATAAATTCAAAAGGCAATGACGAGAATTTAAGCAAAATTGATGATCATGAGTTAGATGAAAGCTCCAACTCTGACTCAACTAATATAGCCCAGAATGTGCTTGAAGAGTTCCAGAAACAGTTGAAGGAAGAGAATCCCTTAGCTTCCATGAAAGTAATATCAATACAAGTTCTGCAGATGTCAATGAATCGCACCAAGGTGATCAATCCAGTGAAGAATCCCCTGTAATGGGCAATGAGGAAATGCACAATTGGGATTCTTTTAGGATGAGTGATGAGGAAAAGCATGAACATGCATTGGCTGCTGACATTCATCAATATTATGATGACACCGCTAAGTCTGAAATCAGCATAAATTGGGAAGAGCAGGGTGGAGTTTCAATCCATGAGGAACATCTGGATGATGACTTTGCTGATGGTGTGAGATGCAATGATGATATTTATTCGGAAGCAAGTGACCAACCTGTTTTTTCTGAGAGGGTGGAGAAACCTTATGACTTGGAATGCTTTAATGGCAACGGATGGGTGGATGATGATAATGATACTAATTTTCATATTGAAGAAGATCAGCTGTCTGTGTTGTCTGAAAGGAGAAGGGAAACAATGGGCATGCAACAAAACAACTTAGGTCAAAGTTTAGAGAATGTATCATTTGAAGAGAAAGAGGAGACCCTTGAATTTCATGTAGAGACTAATTCTCGACAGAGTTTCAAGAATGATGATCTTTATGTGGAAGCAAGTGGGCAACCTGCATCATCTGAAAGGATTGAGAAACCAGAGAGCTTGGAATGCATTGATGACAATAGACTGGTTCATGACAATTATAGTAATTTTCATATCGAAGAAGATGGGCTGTCTCTGTCTTCTGGCAGGAGAAACGAAACTGTTAGTTTACAGCATAAGACTAGGTCAAGCCAATGTTCTGAGAATTTATTATCTGAAAGGAAAGAGGAAACCCTGCATATTCCAAGCGTCACTACTTCAAGTCAAAGTTTTGAGACAAATGAAGAAAATTGTCATGACACACTGAAAGTAGAAGATAGAGACAACGATAGTAGTGTACCAAAGGAGATTAAGCAGGAGAAAGATCAGGATGAAAAAATCGACGCCTCAAAGGAGAGGGAAAGAGCACGTGAGATGGAACGACTGGCTGTTGAAAGAGCAATTCGGGAAGCCCGTGTAAGGGCCTTTGCTGAAGCCCGAGAAAGGGCAGAGAGGGCTGCGGCAGAGAAAGCAACTGCAGAAGCACGTCAAAGAGTAATGGCTCATGCTCGAGAGAAGTTAGGCAAGGGTCCTGCAGATGTGAACAGTAGATTAGCTGAAAAGACTTCTATAGAAGCAAAGCTTAGAGCTGAACGTGCTGCAGTGGAGAGAGCAACAGCAGAGGCACGAGAGCGTGCCTTGGAAAAGGCTATGTCAGAGAAGTCATCTGGTGCTTTTAAGGACAAAAGTATAGGACAGAAGTATTCATCTCATGTAAGAGTTTACTGTTATTGAGGTTTCCTACTTAACTTGAACCATGTCAAAACTTGAATTCTCATCTGATCAAACCTCTGCAGGATTCCCATACTAGAGGCTCACGTCCTTCCATCAGCACACAAAATCAAGGTTCTTTGGATCTTAATGGTACGTCCTAAGCTGAAAACTGAAGAATTCTTAGTAAATAAGAAAGGCTAAATAAAACACTAGGTCCTTATCTTTGTGTCTTATCCTACTTCATGTACATTGTTAAATCAGATTAAGATAATGCATCATGGGATATATTCACTTCCTATATGATTGGTTTCTAACAGAGCAAGATATGTGTTATATTATTCAATGGCCTGCTTTTATCTATTGATATATCATTGTATAGTGCCTTTTACCTCATGAAATTCACCATTTTGCAGAAGGTGAATCGGCGGAGAGACAGAAAGCTAGACTGGAGAGGCATCAAAGAACCACAGAAAGAGCGGTATAGTTGGTTTTCTTGGGAGGTTGTTGGAATGATAAAATTTGTCATGGCTCAGTATAATCACTCAGTGCACTTTGTACTTTCAGGCAAAAGCCCTTGCAGAGAAGAACATGCGTGACATAATTGCTCAAAGAGAACAAGCAGAGAGAAATGTGAGTTTATTTTTAAAATGGAGTTATTTGCAGTATCATACCTTCTTGGAAAATGACTTTGGCCTTACTCAGTCTCTCTTTTACTCTCAGAGGATAGCAGAGACTCTTGATGCTGATATCAAAAGATGGTCAAGTGGGAAGCACGGGAATTTGCGTGCTTTGTTATCAACTCTGCAATATGTATGGAAACGGGATGCTTTTGTATCTATGAATTATGTTACTTCATACAATATTGTTGTTGAAAGTTTACATTGTAATTACCTAGCAAAAAGCATAAGTTGCTCATTTATTCTTTTCAATCAAATTGGATATCTTGGCTGTAGTTAAGCTCATGAAATGAGAAGAAATTAACTGCTTAGGACTTTTCTGTCTAAGATGGCATGTTGTATTACATCCATAGGCAAGATAGAGAAGCAGTTGCTAATTGCTTGTCACGTCATTACGAACTCATTCAAATTTTACTATTTTAAGTCTGTTGTACGATGATATAATGATCCCATCTACTGAAAATTTTTAGCATGCTGATTTGATATTGAGCAAGGTGCTAATTTTTTGTGACCTTATTTGTTATTTAGCTGATATCATTTCTGATGCATCCTGGGGCAATATGTGAAATTTTGGATGAAGGTGGCCAGTATGAGTGTCTTAAAGAATTTTCATGTTTGCAGATATTGGGGCCTGATAGCGGTTGGCAGCCAGTTTCTTTGACAGAAATTATAACCACGGCTGCAGTGAAGAAGGCATATAGGAAAGCTACACTTTGTGTTCATCCTGACAAATTGCAGCAAAGGGGTGCAACTTTACAGCAGAAATACATCTGTGAGAAAGTTTTGATCTCCTAAAGGTGCTTCTTCTTCTTCTTATTATTATTATCTAATTACTTGGATATTTATCCCACACATCTTACCTCTAGTTGCCAAAGAGAGGAAGACTTTCTTCCTGAGAAAGATGGGCCTTTTTCATTCAACTCTTAGGGTATTTATTTGCAGCAACAGCTAAATTTAAGTATGCTTCGAAATGCTGTGATGCAGGAGGCCTGGAACAAATTTAGTGCTGAAGAGAGATAAACTTGCAATCCATTCACCAACCACTAGAGAAGGGGCTTATGTTGACTTAAATTAGCATTCTTGAATCAATTAGAATACTGTTGAGACGCTTGAAATTCAAGGAGTTTTTACATGGAACAAATCCTCCATGTCAAATGGTAGCATGAACGAAGCTGCGCAAGCTTCAAAGGCGGCAAGCATGAAGCTGCATCAACAAGCAGATCATGGATATACTGTGCTGCAGGCAAGCTTGAGTTTACCTGGCAAAAGTGAAGCATATAGCGTTTAGCCTTTTAAATATGCAATCAATTTGCAATTTATGAGAAGGCAGCTGTCTCTATGCATGGTTATGCATAAAGTGAGCTTGAAGAATGTCCAACTCCATCAAGAATTCAATTTTATCCACGTGCAAAGTCTGGAAATCAAGGAAGTGGAAGTGGGATTGGAGCTTCCTGCACGATCAAACCTCATGCAGTTAGCATTAAATGGCAAAACGTTCTGGAGATCCAATGGCAAATGGCTACCTACCAGCAGTATATGCAACCTTAGTGAGAATTCAAGTTCATTAGACCTGAGGCACAAGTTAGTGTCATGAATTTAATTTATGACTTTCCGGTCAGCTGATATCTCATTTTCAGTGTAAATCGTGGAAAAGCACGTTGTACATTTGAGTTGGATGCATGCTCTTGGTCACTCTTCTGAGTGGACTGATGGAGCTGCAAACTATGCACAATTTGAGGGGACTTTACTAGTGAGTACTGAATTCGAGCGATGAATTATTTCATGAGATTGTGCAAAAAAAAAAGGTTCTAACACAAAAATGTTATTTTATCGTCGCCGAATTTCATTAGAAAAGGTTTAGATAACCTTTCCCCGAAATCGAAGGGGAAAAGCAACCGAAGCAGTCCTTCAGTCCTTAGGTACACAAGCTCTTGCTCTTATTTTTCTAAGTTTTTTTTTTTTTTTTAAATGGAGTTTCTCAATTTTCCAACTCCTCAATTTGAAGTACACTTTTTCTTATGAAGGGCTATGATTCAACACTTCTGTATCTAAGAACGATATTTGAGTCATTTTGGTTCAACAGCTAATGAACCAAATTGCTTAAAATGATTTGGGCTAAATCGATTGGTTCAAGCCATTTTCAGGTTCAAGCCATTTTCAGAAACATAATTGTTCTAATTGAGAGAATACCTATAACTAAATGGAGCTTCCAATCAAAGATTGATGAATTGATATTCAAATTGAGATATATAATAAAAGAAGTATAGTCGATAACAATATACCACGGTAATGTTGCATCTCGACTATTGATGTTTAAATTAAGAAATATAATATAAGAATTAAAGTGAATAACATTATACCACGGAAATGTTGCATCTTTAAGTGATATTACAGGTGTGCTAGTTTGATTGAGAAATGGGAGACAAACGTGAGAAAAGTAGCGGACTATGGAGGTAAAGAGTGGGAAGGAGATGTACTCGGACCGAGCAAAAATTGGACAACTCAAGGTAATTGATTGCAATCATCTTGGCTAATCGAATCAAAGTATCAGCTGACTTGATTCTGGTTTGCAATTGAAGTAAGGGCGCTCCAATTTTGGACAAGAGGCTGCTTGGAACTTGTGGGTTCTGGTCGGATGTGGTCCAGCTACTTGGTCTATTGTTTATTCCGGGTCAGTCTTCTTGTTGAACAGCTCGAAGTTGTAACTACTTGGTGTTTGGTTTATTTTAAGGATAATCACGCGCCAAATCTGATTTTAAGCATATCCAGTCCCTAGTCACATGTAACCCTAATCATATGTAAAGCTATCTTTAAGGAAGGTGTTTGTATAGAATGTTTGTATAAATATTAGGGGTGTGCACGGTACGGTTCGGTTCGGTTTTTATCCCGAACCGAACCGCACCATAATTAACGGTTCGGTTTTTCTTTTAAATTCGAACCTAACCATACGGTTCGGTTCGTAATTTTTCGAACCGAAAAAAAAACGGTTCGGTACGGTTCGGTTTGCGGTTCGAACCGTTTTTTCATAAAATAAAAATATATTCTATCGAAAAAGTTCAATTACATATTTCTTATCACTAATGCAAATATAAACAATAATATTTAAAATTAATCATTTATCAAATAGACAGGTAAAACTTATAGGAAGGAAAAGATTTCATCCATTATAAAATTATAACTATGACTAGTCTCATTTTTTTGAATTATCTTGAACTATAATGATATACTAGACTTTATCTCAATAGAAGACATAAAATGTAATTCGTTGTATGCTTCTAACTAACATATTACCAATTATATAAATCAATAAGTAACTAAATAATAGAACTAGATTAATTAGTAAGTCAAATGGAAAAGAAATATGCGAAAGTTAGAATACTAGAGGTTAAATTCTAAAATCTATCTTACTTATAGATAACATAACAATTAAAACATATTATAAAAAATCTAATTTTATTCTAATGAATAACACATATCTAGATAAGAAAATTTTACACAATTAATTTTTTTAAGTTAAAATACTAGAGTTTAAATTCTAAAATCTATCTTACTTATAGATACATAACAATTGAAACTATTATGAAAAATATAATTTTATTCTAATGACTAACACATATCTAAGTAAAATTTTTAAAAATAATTAATTTATTTTAAAAAAATTAATTTTTTTTTTAAATTTGTGACATAGATATGTACCATTATAAAAAAAATTAGAGTAAAAATAATATATTTAATTTTTTTAATATATAAAACGGTTCGGTTCGGTTCGAACCGTACGGTCGGTTCATGGTTCCCGAACCGAACCGCGAACCGTTTATCTTTAATGAACCGAACCGCGAACCGAACCGTTTCAAAAAAGAACCGAAATTTCGGTTTCGGTTCGGTTCCGGTCCGGTTCGGTTCACGGTTCGGTCGGTTTTTTTGCCAGCCCTAATAAATATGCCATAAGAACCATTTCAAATATTCATTGGAGTAGTGTCTCTTACATACTATTACAAAAACTTGTTGTTTTTCCATAACATAATAAAATACTTAATGCATATATTTTACAAACCAAAAGGCTTAAGATCAAGCCTTACCAAAATACAAACAAGTTTGAAAAGTCTTTAATAGTTACATTATTCATAAAAACATTTTTTCTAATCTATTACAAAAACATAGGTCATCCTGGTCAGTGTCCCTAATTATCCCATTCATCAAGAAAATCATAATATTTGTCCCATATCCCAACTGATCATAAAAATCATCTTCATCTACACCTAAAATAGCAAATCATGAGCCAAAGGCTCAGTACACAAGTAACATAAACAAATACATTATGGTACACAATTTTAGTCTAATGCAATTCAACAATCATTGAATTATTAATCTTTACTTAAGTAAATCAAATCAACATAGGAGTATTCAAACTCCAAAGATAAGCTGTTGGGAACCTAGGGGTCCTGAGTAACAGCAGTTGCTTTGGTGGTTGATATAGTAGCCCGAATGCCTATATCTCCTACATCTAACCAAAAAGGAAAAAATAGCTTCATCTAGGGTTCATAACTATATTTCATCTTTACTTAACTTAATCCATAATATTACTAAGTTCAACCGGTCTCATAAGCATGAACCAAATCATATTATTTCCTTTTAAGAATAAGTAAACATTATACCGATATTGTTATTCCTATCGATTACCCACTAAGCCACTTATAAAGAGTCATTGCATCACGACAAGATGTGGCCTAAGCACCTAACTATCATGTTAACAATGTTAATAGGGTTGTCGCTTTGCGGATCGGATACAATGGTACGCACACAATCAATTCAAACAAATTTAATCCATTATTGATTAAAGTCTATTTAGTTATGCCTATCATAACAACCAACAATCAAGCTACTAAGCACCAGCACTAATCAATATACTAGACAAATGATAAACAAACAAATTCGAATCGATAGGGAAATATGTAAAATAATTAAATTCAATTCATATAACTTCAATATCAATAACAACTAAACCAAATTCTATATTCATGATAAAGCTTAACTAAAAACTCTTTAATCATGACTTACTATATATATATGTATGTATATAACACATTCCATTATTTTAAAATTTTGAAAATTAAATTTATTTTTTTAGAAGAAGCACGAGTAGGTACACGACCATGTTCCCTTTAAAGAAGAAACATGTTCAAAACAATTTAACGTGTATTTGGTCGTGTTTCGTTTGGAAATAAAACCCTTCGAAGATCAATCAGAAACACGTGTAATAGGTTTCCCCATGTTCTAGCCGTGTATTGATGCAAACAATTTTTTTTCACAAATAGAGAGAAGCACAGCGAGGTGCACGCCACCATGTTTCAACCAGTGTTGTCATATTTTTCTTCATTGTCCAATACATAATGAAAGGCATGATGGAATCGAGGGAGTTGTGTTTCCCCCTTGTTTCTCCTTCAGTAGCTAAATTTTCAAAATCAATGAGTTGCACAACCAAAACACTACCCTGCATTTCTCTCGGTGTTTTATTTTGAAAATAGAGCACACAAACTTCGATACTTAAATATCAAGTTTTACTTTCACCAACTTACATATACCCAACACATGCACTTATCAACTCCAAATATGCATAAACTCCACATCTCCAACATCAAACAACTCCCATAACTTCATAATCAATATTTGGACATCTCATAAACTACATCAATCTATTTTATCTATCAGGACTACTACAACAACTTCTATATACTCATTCATCAAAACTCCAAGAATCTATTTAGCTCCATAATTTACTTAGATCACTAATACTACATACAACTCATTAAACGATCATTATAACAGAAATCCATATTCATGGAGGACACATATGAGTAAATGATCAAATATATATGCAAAACTTTACCTTATATAACTCTAACTTGATTATGGAGTTTTGATGAGAACTTTGAGTGAACTTTTTGTAGAAATATGATGAGAATTTGTGGTGTTTTGTTTTGTAATATGGAATATCGTTTTTGGTATGTTTTTAGCTTATGACTTTTTGCAAAATAACCTTTGTAATTATCTAGTTTCTACCTTTGACTTTTAAGGCTTATGATATTTGTTTCTTAACTTAGGCTTGGGCTTGTGTTTAATGTTTGAGCTTGGGTTTGATTTGATTTGTTTTGATGGGGAAAAAAAAAAAAAAAAACAACAAACCATGGGCTTAACCTACACAACAAACAATATAAATGCTAAATTATGCTAACACATTAAATTTTATTTAGTTAAACATTCAACACAATTTCACATATATAATTCAATCAATCATATATATATATGTTTTTTTTTTACTAATTTACACACACATAAATGAAATTTAAATTATGCATAAAAGGTAAGGATATTTAAGGTTTAGTGGCTTGTCTAGTCAGATTTTAGGATACTTGGAGCTCAAAAAGCCATTGTTTCTAACTGCTGCTACTACTATCCTCGAACACATCAAGCTTGGAGTTAGATTTGATTTGGCCAAAGATGTTTGGTTTGGTTTGAATTATGCTCAGCCGAGAACTAGATTAGGTCAGTTAGTGCTTGTCTTCCTTGAAAGTTGTTGTCCGTATGTTTGTTTCATCATATTCTAATCATTTTAACATCATATTTTTATTGTCTTCAAATCATTGTTTGTTAAAAATAAATACTAATAAAAAACTGATAGCTTTACTCATAAACATACCAAATAGATATGATATAGGTATGATGTAGATAAGTTAAAGATGTAGATCGAATGCATATATGATACAAATAAATATCAATAAGTGAGTTCAAATTATATATATATATACACACACGCGCACACTTTCTTTTTACTAACTATTATTATAACAATTGAAGGATAATTTCAATTTATAGTTTTCATGCCATTATATCCAAACTATTTGGATCTTAATAAATTATACTCCTTAAATGTTATGACCTGCTATCCCAGGCTCCACCACAACGAATGAGGCACCCCTAAGCCCTCAGGCCATCATAAGTAGGGATCGTGATGCCAGGTACACTAGCCCTCTCAACGCACCCTCATACATAACCAGAACATTAAAGGCATTGTGTAACGACTCGAAAC
This sequence comes from Combretum micranthum, assembly GCA_024138025.1. Taxonomy (NCBI): domain Eukaryota; kingdom Viridiplantae; phylum Streptophyta; class Magnoliopsida; order Myrtales; family Combretaceae; genus Combretum; species Combretum micranthum. The sequence continues at coordinate 1,342,352 of JAMXBD010000187.1, read as the reverse complement.
TTTACCCACCGAGGTATTGTCTGCTTTGACCACACGCTGCATGGTTTTATCCTTTTAGTACTAATGCTTCCTAGGAGAGTCACCTATCCTAGGATTGCTTTAACCAGAGCACTTAACTTTAGAGTTATGACAAACTCTAAACCTTTACACCAAAATGGCGCTTCTATGATTAGAGTTCCACAACTTATATTTGAGGGGTATCATATACTCCTGCACTTATAAAACCGATGTCCTCGTTAGTTTCGTTACACAGTTTAGAACCACTGCTCTGATACCATTTATCAGACCTACTACTCTAGGCTCACCGCAGTAGAGGGGGAGCCCCTAAGCCCTCAGGCCATCTTGGGTAGGGATCGTGATGCCAAGGACACTAGCCTTCCCAGCACACCCTCAGGCACAACCGGGACATTAGAGGCACTATGTAATGACTCGAAACTCTACCTACCGAGGTATTATTCACTTTGGCCACATGCCATAGAATTTATCGTTTTGGTGCCAGCACTTCCTAAGGGGGTCACCTATCTTGGGATTGCTCTGTCCAGAATATGCTTAACTTTGGAGTTCTGACAAACTCTAAGTTATTATACCGAAGAGGCGCCTCTGTGATTAGAGTTCCACAACCTATATTTAAGGAGTATCACATATTTCCTCACTTATAAACTGACGTCCTGATCAGTTTCGTTACATAGGTCCAGAAACACTACTCTGATACCATTTGTCACTACCTGCCACCTTAGACTCCACCGTAGCAAAAGGGGCACCCCTAGGCCCTCAGGCCATCCTGGACAGGGATCGTGATACTAGGTACACTGGCCTTCCCAGTGCACCCTCAAGCATAACCAGGACACCAGATGTACTATGTAACAATTCAAAACTCTACTTATCAAGGTATTGTCCGCTTTGGTCATACGCCACACGGTTTTATCCTTTTGGTATCAATGCTTCCTAGGAGGTTACCCATCCTGGGATTGTTTTGCTCAAAGCACGCTTAACTTTGAAGTTCTAACAAACTCCAAGCCATTACACCTAAAAGGTGTCTCTGTGCTTAGAGTTCTACAACCTATATTGAGGGGTATCACTTAAAATTGGAAAGAAATTACACTTAAGCAGATAAGTTTCTGGTGGATCTCCTTCCCCTTCCTCTATGTGATTGCGATGATTTGCAAGATTCGAAATAATGGAGGAGATGCCATACACACATTATAGAGCATCTAAAAGATGAGCATGATAAGCTGTTTACGTATCCAAACAGTGAGCAAAAACTTGTACATCAGAAAAAGTCTAAAAGATAAACACGATAACTTATTTGCTTCTTTAAATGAGGAGTAAAACTTAATTTTTTGTGCATTGTTGAATGTTTTATTAGGTCGTTTTTATCGCTAAAAACCAATATTACATCCTTATAATATCCACACTTAACATTTTAAGAAACTTTAGTTTTAAGGATTTATTTTATCATGAGTTTAAAGAGTGTGTTTTAGCCTTCATTATTTTTATATATTTATAATTAAATCTAATGGTTGTTAACAAGTAATAAAGATTGGGCTAAAAAGTAAAACAAAATGGATTTATTGACATTCTTATTTATTTATTCATGGACATGTAAGTACTTAAAAACCTTTCCACACAAGGCTATCTCGAGAGAGAGTCTTAACAATAGTTTTAGCGATTAAATCAATTGGAGCATCATCTCTGCTTCTACTTAATGGAAAATTAAATGACTCATTAATGACTTGTAATGCTCATAGATTTTTTTTTCCTTCAAAAAAAAAAAATTATTGTGAAAGTGACAAGTGTGAGTTGGTGGCTCTTTGGAGTTCCTTATGGGTTGTATTTTTAACATGCTTACCATTCAAAGTTCTGAATAAACCTTATGTAATATTGATACTTATTTATTTCTTTATTTTTCAATCACTACACATTTAATAGGTTTATTAGTAATTCATTTACCCTTTTGCTCTCATCAAAATTATTTTATAAAGAACTTAATACTTTTACGATACTGTTAAGGATATGCAAATATTAGTAGGCAAGCACAGTCTGGTTAAGTTGAAATACAAGCAATGTGGAATTAGAATAACACTTTAAAAGAGTAGTTTACTTAAGAAAAAGAAGTCTCACATTATTTAGAAGTAAAACTTTTCTATTAGTGAACTCTATATAAAGCATGAGATATTGTGGTTTTTTATTGTATTTTTTGTCACGCCTTGATGAATATCCTAAACGTGGCACTCTACCGTATGCAATATTAAAGCCTAGAAATATCTTTCTTAGTCACACAAAGATTTTCATATCATGCACAAGACGTACATCACAACAAAGAAAACACATCGGAGTAGCGCAATTTATGTTGACAATAATTAGTTAACAATAACAATGTAAGAGAAATATAAATCATTAAACATAAATAAAGTCAATTGCAGCTCTTAGTGGCATACCCCCTCTAATATCTTCGACTCTATATATATACATTTCCTAGTGATCTCTAAAATAACAATATATCATATATTACTCATAAAGAAATTTTTAGAGATGAAACTTTATCCTATGCTCCCACTTCTTTTATAGAGGCTCAAAAATCAACCGACGATTTTCTTAATATCCGATCCTCGAATGGAGCCTCATGTATTCCTGTTTAAATCAAAGATCTATAGGAGTGTAAGCTTATAACATGCTTAGTGAGATTTTTCCCATTAGTCGCACCCAAAATCATAAGCAAACAAGTTGTTAATCAAGCATATACTATGCAACAACCATATGAAGCACACAAATACATAAGGTCATCTGGAAACTGTACATAGAACGGATTTACCCATCTAACAAGGGTTAAGGAAATCAAGTTGAAGCTCTACTTCCTCTACTGTTAGTCCCCAAGTTCCTGCTCAAAGCAATTGGCTAGCATGGCTCATTCCTAAGGACGCATTCCCCAAACATCTGTAACTCCCTTAGGAAGGAACGGATTATGCCTGTGGCAGGATTCATAGTCTTCTGGCTTTTTCGCGTAGGAGCAGCAACCTTCTGAATATGACTCGAAGAAATGCAATAAGTCATTATTTCTTTTTCTTAAGTTTAACCTATTAAGGTTCTTTAGGGGGGGATCAAACAATTTATGATTCATAAACAGCCATACATATAAGTATCAAGCAATTTAAACAAATGATTTAAGATTTCGATATGCTTAACATTCTCTTAATCACATAAACATACAATCACATATAAAACCCATAAGTTCCCCATACATATCCATTTTTATTTTTTGAGCATACTTGTGTTACTATTTCTATAAGCACAAATAATGTAACGAAATTAGGAGAAGAACTCACTCATCTATTAGAGCAATTCCTAGTTGAAATAATCCTCTGAAAGTGGTATGTCAAGTCCCTTGTCACCCAAACAAAAGAAATATCAAGAATGAGTATTTCATAAAGGTTCCACTTGAATTTCTAACTTTATTTATTCTATTCACGTCATTTTACCTAGTTGTGGGAGTTCTTACTTAAAATGACAATAATTTGCTCATTTTAACTCGAAATTTCTTATATTAATAATCGTTTTCTACCTACTCGAAAAGAGCTATTTTTTTATAAGATTACTTTTAATTTTTGAGGTCGTTTAGGGTCAGACTAGAGGGTACAGATTATGTATTTCAAGTTCCAACCCTTATTTTACTTGTTTTTCAAAGTTTCACTTTGTTTGAACATTTTATAGCATGCATAAAAATGTTACTATCTTTGAAAGATATTTAACATTGATATTAACTCATATTATATGCATTATCCTAGTGATATTGTTCCAAAATAAAGATTTGTAAAACAATCCTTTGTAGAAAGTGGCAATGTGGAGTTTTATGAAAAATCACCTTTGAACTTATGGTAAAATTATCACCTTAAATTTTGTAAATGTGAGACTTAACAATATGCATGGTTCTATAACATATATATATATATATATATATTGGAACCTTAAAGGTCTTATATTTATTTTAAAACTTTATTTAACAATCTATTTTACAAGATAAGGAATTTACTCCTTGTGATATATTGCGTTTAAGTTGTATCGAATTCCTCTTAAGTTTTGTTTTCAACCAAAATCCCAATTTTTAGATTTTGTAAATGTGAAACTCAATTAAAGAAAATCATGGTTTTATAATTATTTTAAATCCATGAATATTTCATTTCCATGTTAAACTTCTTTTAACTAATTAATCCTTAAAACATGAATTCTTATGTGTTTGTGAAGGAAAAAATCATTATAAATTGGATCATCTTAAAATGTTTTAAGTTAGCTTGTAAGAAAGATTGGGTGAATGACTTGTTTTAAATTTTTATTTTTAATAACAAGATTTGTTCATGTGTCGTAAATAAGATTTTTAGAAAATTTCACAAAACAAAGAATTATCAACATTCATATTTTGAGAATACTCATTTTATCAATTCGAAAAATATATTTGAGTGCTTTCTTTCAAGATCTAATGAAAGAATTTCCTAAGTTTTTGAAATAAGATTTTTGTAAAATATTTTGCACAATAAAGAATTTCCAATATTCGTATTTTAGGAAAAACTCATTTGATATTTCAAAATTCTAGTTGAGTGTTTATTTTTATTCTAATGACAAGTTTTCTTAAGTATTGAAAATAAAGTCTTAGTTGGTTTTATAAACTGAGGAATTTCCAATGTTCACATCTTTGAAGATTTTACCATGACAACATCACTTATAACCATATATATGCATGAGTAATAAAAATAGCTATATATATATATATATAATATTTTTTTAACATAGACTCAAGAAAAGAATTAAAGATAAATAATCAAGAATAAAAATATCAAATAAAAATTATAGGAGTCTTAGCTTGAAACCGAGATTCCTTGAGACAGATTAAATTCCAATCACCATAAAAACAAGAAAATCCTCAAGAAAGAAAAACATGAAAGCCTTAGATCTTTTTTAAAACTTTTTGAGACTTAAAATATTTCTAGTCCCATAAATGAAATAAGAATAGCAAGGAAATAATAAGAAAATATGTAAGTCTTAAATTTATGTCAAGGCTCCTCGAGACTTAAAAATGGACAAGTCCCTTTTTTTTTTTTTTTGACTTGATTAAGGATAATTCTAAGACTAGAAATTGATTAGTCTTATTTATTTGAAATAAATAAATAACGAGTAACGAAATAAGATTATTAAATAAAATTTAGATTAATGGGCATTTAGGCTCTAGGAAATGTACATATTATCGATACTTATTAACATATACAAAATTAATGTTAAAAATAATAACATAACATAAATAAGAACATGAAGTTAATCAAGCCATAAACAATATGTTGTTTCTACATTTCCATTCCTTAGCATATGCATTATCGGGATTTTATTTGAAAACACAACATACATATTTTTCATGTTATGTTAACATAATCTGCGGAGGGTATTTAGTATTTACCTAAAATAAGAAAAAAGATTTGTGTATGGATGAAAAAGGAAAGGAAAGTGTTTGAGAGAAATTTTAGAGAGAAAAGTTGAAAGAAAATTTTGGTAGATTTTTGTTATGGAAGAGAAATCAGAGGGAAAAATGAGAGGGAGGTGATGTGCATTTATAGAGAAAAGAAGGAGAGAATTAAAGATGTAAAAATAAATGAAAAATAAAATAAATATGAAGAAAAAAAAAGAAATGGAAAGCAGCTGCACAAGGAGAGGAGAGAAGAAGAAAATTAATTTAAGTAGAAAAAGTATAATGAAACGTAAAAGAAGTTATGTAAAAAACATAGTAAAGTTTTATGGGAAAATATTATTATAAGAGATGTAAGAGATAGGTGTAAGAATATATGTAAGAAAAAATAGAGAGAGGTGAATAATATTAATTAATAATAAATAGTAAATGAATAGTAAACAAGATAAATAAATACCGATAGTAATAAAAATACGCATAAATAAGCTATATCTGACGTTTTTATGAGCCATAAAAATTATATCTAATATTTTATGAATTCTTATTACATTAAGAGTCTACATTGTTTGTTGGAATATTTTCCTCATTTTGCATGTCGGTACCTTAATTTTGGAAATTGATCCTGTTTGGGTTCGAGACAGACGAATTTTTGGCGAATCTAATCTTTTTAGGCTGTATGTCATAATCTAGGTTTAAGTCATTTTATTGTTTTGTATTTTTTAGAGCAGTCATACCTAATCTAGATCTCCTAGAACTTATCGTTGACCTAAGGTGGCTTTTAAGGTTTCGGTTAAATTTCGACTTTAAGATTTACTAATAGGGGCTTCATATGTATACTATATATCCGGTTTATAATTTGAGTTTTATTCTATTTTTGTAATCTATTTAATGTTTTACAATTCTTAGGATTATCTAATCGTATCTACAGCTTTTAAGGTTAAAGGTTGACTTGGTTTGACTTTTCATATTAATTTTAATTTCGAGTCTTAAGATTCATTTATAACACTACTGACAAATCTAGGGTTTTACAATTTTATTATTAATTGTTATCTAGTGATGTTATCTCGATTTTCATGCCAATAACTTGGTTCGGAAACGATTTTGGCTTATCTAGTGAAATTTTGACCTGATAAATTATTACTATACTATGGAAAATCGTGTTATCTTATCATTAAATATGATTTGGACATATTATCTCGAATTACATGTTAGAGATCATATAGATGAATTGTTTAGTGTAGGGATTTTGAGTTGGATGATTATTAGACATTTATTTTGTTTTTTAATGTGCTCTTTTCTTTTTAAGGTTACCAAATTCCATTTTTGATCTTATTTAGAATTGCTAAAGTTTTGTTTTAACTTGGATCGATTTTAGGGTTTTGGTTTTGGTATTTAGATCTAGGATTATTTCTAAGAGTACTTAAAAATTCAGGGCTTATATTTATCACATGAATTGTTATGAACAATGCATTAAATATTGTGAATAGGTGATTTTTAATTTTTTTTCACATGGAAAATAGTCTAAACATTAATTTTTTTCACTTTATTTGATTTCTATTATTTTAACTTTGATATATTATTTTTCATTCTATATTTGTTTTTATTTTTACTTTGATGATAATAAGAATATCTTAATTTTTTAATTTTTTTATTTGAGGAGCCTTAAGGAGCCTATTGGATTCATGGGTCCAGCTAGTGAATTCGGTTTGGAAGCACAAACTAAGGTAGGTTTGCTAGACAATTGAACCCGGAGATTCTATGTGACTATTAAAGTTATTATTAGAAGTTATAAACTCTTTATGAATTTTAAATAACCCTAATAGACATATAGGCTTAAGTATCCTAATAAGCTAAAAAGGGAAGAATGAAGCCAATTTATATAAAGAATTGAAAAAAAAATTACAAAATAATTGTAACAAATGTAAGCTTATTAAATCAAATTCTCTAAATCACTTAAATATCAACCCAACTATACAAATCTTGCCATTAATTTAAAAAATTAACATTAAACATAATTACAGACATTCAGTTACATGCAAAATATATTTTGAAAATTGATCCATTCACAAATGTTAAATAGAAAAGAAAATGAAAAAAAAAAAAAGCCATGACCATGGATTATAATTAGGATTGGTATTTATAGTGTTTTTTGTTCCGTCTTCCTTGAAAAAAAAAGAAAAAAAAAATCAGTAACCCATATAATTGTTTTGACACAAGCTTGAGCAAATCTTGCGGATTGATTTGGTACAGTGCTGGTGAGAAGTGAGGTGGGGTACGTTGCAGACTTGCGGTTGGTAAATTATATTGCTCTCTGGATATTAGGCATTTTCACATGTAGCTTCCTTGACCCTTTACCACACGGAGAAAATGCAATCAATTTTTCACATAATTTCAATTTGTACATATTTGCGTCAAAGCATTAAACATCCATATGTAGATTTAGTTACACAAGGTGTAATACTTGTTTGCTGTATTTTTAGAAAAATATAATTACTATGTCATAGCTTATAGAAATTAATTACTAATTTATCGAAGTAAAATCACATAAGTAATATGTAATTTAAAGAAGGATAAATCTCATATTTATAAGCTGTGATTTTAAACCATTTTACTCAAGTAAAATTGCATTGGAAATATGCAATCTTTTAAAAAACAAAAAAACGAATGCATTTAAGACTTGCAATTTAAAAATTATCACTATCCTAAATCATATGCTTGGCATGTGATGCTTTCATAATCTATAACTTGTAACTAATTTAATATAAATCTAACTTACATGATTAATTTCTCGAAGTGCTGTATCCAAACAAAAATTCCCAATTCCAAATATCCGACTTAAGGAAAAAAAATCTTTTGGTAAAGATTTAGTGTGATTATATCAAGAAGCTCAATTCAAGGTCTATCGTAACTGTTGAAATTATTTATCATTATTGGCCCGGTCCAAATCTTTAATATCATCAATGGGAGAGTAAGAGAGAGTGGTCTTCAAAATAATATTTAGGAGCATGAGCCTTAATATTTGAGAGGGCTTTCTTCATAAAATGACTTGAAGCATCTTGACTTAAGCACCTCGACTTAAGCACCTCTTTTATTATATGACCATCCTTTGTAGGTGTGCAAATAAGCCGGGTTGAGTTATGCTTTTAGAAGCTTGAGCTTGGTTCGTTTAACAAATTAACAGACTCAAGTTGACAGAGCTTTTAACGAGTTTGAAATGTATAGGTTTGAGCCTGAGCTCGCGCTCAGCTCAAGCTCATTTACATAAATAATTATATATATATAAGGGAAAATATGAAAAATGGTACTTAAACTTTTGTAAAAAATTCAATGAGGTACCTGGAGTTTGGTTTTGAATAATTTAATAACTGAAACAAGTTTTTACATATTTTTTTTACTTGAAGTTTAATTTTAAATAGTAGTTAAAGTAAGTTTTCACATACATTTTTCTTACTTGAAGCAAGTACAATAAGATAGGAAAAATATATATGAAAATTTACTTAAGATATCAAATTATTTAAAACCAAACTCCAAGTACTTGATTGAACATTTTACGTAAGTTTAGACAGAAAATTGTTCAAAACCAAATTTCAAATACCTTATTGAACTTTTTTGTGAAAGTTCAAATACTATTTTTTATATTAACCCTATATATAATTATATTAATAATATTAAATTAATATATTGTATTAATTTAATCTTATATTAATATATTAAACGAATCCTTAATTGGCCTGTTTGTGAGTCAACTCATGAGCTTGAAAAAAGGTTTAAACTTGACTTGTTTAGCTAAATAAGCCAAGTCAAACCGGACCTAAAATGAATCAAGCCCAAGTAGCTCAACTTGATTATAGCCTTAATCTTTTGTTTCTCATCTAATTCATTTGGGACTTTTTTCTCCGACTTTGATTTCTTCACTTTCAACAGTACCTAAAGTATTCCAATAAGGTATACTCAAGCTAAAAACGATAGAAACATCTTAATAGATAAAACTAATTGATATATCAACATAAAAGAAAGAGTTTCAAGATTTAGCTAATTAATATCTTCATATTAATGAATTACCAAATATTAAATATAATTAAATGGAATAAAATATACAAAATTATCCCTAAAATTTGACCTCAAAACAAATGTATCCCTAAACTTTCAAACAGTCACAAATTATTCCCATATTGAAAATTCACTACATAAATAATACTTAATTTTATAGTTATGAAAAAGGCACATTGTGGTAAAAGTTTTGGAGTATTATAACTAACTTTGATGAGTTCCTTAATTGTTCGCTAATCAAGGTCAAAGTTTAAATGTTATAGAATTATTCGACAATTTATCAAAATTCAAGAGTTTATTTACAGCCTTTGAAAGTTTATGGTGTATCCATATGGTATCAAAATTTAAGAGTTTATATATATTTTCCAAAAATATGAATAAATTATAGTCTAAATATTGTTTAGTAGTGTTCTCTCCTTTAAAATACACGCGGGTGCGCGCCCGCACAATGCTAGGGAGAAAAAGAGAAAACAAGCATATCATTACAACAAAGTTTGGGATAATATCAAAATTCTTAAAATATATTATTATTATCATCATCATCAAATAGATAAATTTTGGAAAATTTAGATTTATCTCTCATGTTTGTCTCTCTTCTCGGTGGTGAACGGTGATAAATGCTCCTACATCTTTTGGTAATGAGTAGGTTACTGTTTACTAGGCTGTACTCCATCCAAACTTGTGACTCTTATGGACTTTTTAGTTTTCACATAAAACAAAGTAGGTCCCATTGCTCTTTTTCCTCAAACGCGCAAACTGATTTTCTCAGTTTCACAGCACTAATTTTGTGGACAACAATAAATGATCAGAGTAATTTAAGCTCACACATGAGCTGTAGCCAAACAGCTCCCGTCCAGCCTTGTAAAAAACACCCAAGACCATTTACTATAAAAACATCCACGAACCAGCTTTGGTTTCACACATAAATGCTTGATCATTTTAGTTAAACGATGAGGAGCATGAAAAGCTCAAAATATATATAATCTCGTCATTTTTTTTGATGGGAATTTTTTTAAGGTACAAGGGGACGATGGATTCATGAAAACTAACGGAATGCAGTTTATTCTTAATGGAGTCCATTCTATGAAATGGGTTCAATGCCTATTGGCTAATGATCATGGCTTCTGACACATCACAAAGAAACAAGGTCTCATCAGCCTTTCAGGAAGTGCTAGTAATGTCCTCAAAATTGCAAGAACTTGGGCTTTTAGTGATGGTGGTGATTTGCCTTTGCAGTCTTCTCCCGTGTCTACAATGAACAGATGTTTCAGGGTAAGTTTGACAAATCATGTATTGACACTTTTGAGTATTCATGACTGTTAATTTTCTTCAACTTTGCTTTGTAAAAAAATATGGCTTGATGTATTGAATTTCTCAGCCTCATTTATGTATCCATTCATTTTTTTCCCCTATGAAAGGGATTGGATTTCGTGATAAGTGAAGCAAGTAGATATGGGATCAAGCTTGTGATGAGTTTAGTGAATAATTATGATGAATATGGAGCAAGAAACGGTATGTCAATGGGCAAGAGTCAGGGCCAGTCCATTGGATCCGAGGATGATTTCTTTAAACATGAAGTCGTACTACAAGAATCTGTTAAGTTTGATCGAGTTCAACTTTTGTTCCATAAAAGTTTGCATGGTCTGGACCACCCCAACCTCGTGCACATAGAATATCCTGGCCCTGGACCAACCTTTTCTCTTTATTCTCAGCCCCAGCTTTGCATTTGGCCCAAAAATTTTATGGATAATGCATTGCTAGTTTTATTATTAATATTTTTTATAAAAGTGACCTATCAAGATCTAATTTTGTGCCATTGTTATTTTTATTTTGTATTTTTTGGTGTTAAGACTGTTCTTACTAGGAAAAATAGTTTCACTGGAATTGCATACAAGGATGATCCGACTATAATGGCTTGGGAGCTCATGAATGAGCCTAGATGCACCTCAGATTTATCAGGAGGGACCATTCAGGTAAGCAGCATTATCCATTCCGATAAAATAATTTAATCGTTAAAATAAATATAGTAATCTATATTAACTAATTTAATGATATGATCAAGAATGAATATTTAGTGGACTGATTCCATTAAAATTAATTATAAGATCATAAAATTATAGTTTTTTATATAAAAAAGTAGGTGTAATTGATTTACGGATAACATTTTCTATATATTAAAAAAAATCAGTAGAAGCATCATCTATGTAAATAAATAAGCTGTTCAACCTTTTTTTTTTTTTTTTTTTTCTTCACCATGTCGGTCAAACTTCTATATTTGTCAATGTGGTGAAAATGAATGGTAAAAAAATAAAATAAAATAAAAAAAACTTGTGTTGAGTGGATTTTTTGTAACTTCAAGGTATATGTAAAAGCATAATCCCCAATCACCATGCACCTTCTGCCAGAGGTCATCATCAGTGCCAATGTCTAGTTTGCCGGACAAACTTTAGACGGCATAAGTTTCTCACTACTTAGTAAACAAGAGATCTCATGCATTTCTTCGTTCCGCAGTTCAAGGAAACTTCTGACCTCACTTGTCAGCCGGCAGTAACGGTGCTACTCTTTAATATATAAGTTATCAAGTGAAAATCTTTCTGAATGGTAGGGCACTTGTCAAAAGTAAAATTTATTGGATATCTGCCAGTGATGTGTGGAAATCAATGAAATTTTGATATATATAGTATGTACAAAACACAGTGTGTTTTATCTCAGCAGCTTATACTTTTGTTACAGGCTTGGATTACAGAGATGGCTGCTTATGTGAAATCAATAGATTCAAATCACTTACTAGAAGCAGGCTTGGAAGGGTTCTATGGACCATCTTCAGCCCAGAAGCAGCAATACAATCCAAATTTCCAAATAGGCACAGATTTCATTAAAAATAACCAGATCCCTGGAATCGATTTTGCTACAGTTCACTCATATCCAGATCAATGGTAAGCACACGAAAAGTGCTAATAAAAGGCTCACCAACAATATGTTTTGCTTGCTCCTGAAGTAATTATTCTATAAATGAGCAGGTTAAAGGACTCAAGTGAAGAGGGTCAACTCTCCTTCCTTCAGAATTGGGTGAACAGTCATATTCAAGATGCACAGAACATACTCCAGAAGCCACTTCTTTTCGCGGAATTCGGAAAATCTTCAAAGACCTCAGGTTATACCACAAACAAAAGGGATCAACTGTTTGATATCGTGTACTCGACAATATATTCATCGGCCAGTGGTGGAGGTGCAGCTGTTGGTGGTATGTTCTGGCAGCTTCTGACGGAAGGAATGGACAACTATCGAGATGGTTATGAAGTGATTTTTAGTGAAAGTCCCTCAACAGCTAGCCTCATATTGCAACACTCTCAAAAGCTCAGTCAATAAGAAAAATGTACGCAAGATTGAGGGATATTGAGAAGCTGGAGAAAGTAAAGAAGTAAGAGCTTAAAACAATCAGGAAGAACAGGGAGTTGAATGCAAAGACCTTGAGACAAGTATTAGCAGAAAGTAAATACATACTATAAGAAAGTGTTTGGTATTTATTACTCAATTAGCAATATGAAAGTACATTATGCTATAGAAAAATAAAGTCATAAAATGTTCACCATTGTCTATCACCTTATAGTTAAGTGGCATCACTCCTAGACCTTGAAGTGAGAGCTACAAGCTTGATTTCCCCCCTTCTATTGTGATATCGAAAAGAAAAGAAAAAAAAAATGTTCATCCATCGAGAAAGTGTGCCTAACTAGCTAACTTCGGTGGCTACTATTACTATTTTTGCTAGAGAAACTTGTATTACACTAAAAGTATTGCATATAATTGGGGTTGCGCCTTAAGGTATGATGCTTTTGTGCTTGCCTTTGGCTTTAATCCCGAATATTTGAATTTTCATTGTGCAAAATTCAGTTGTATTTTACTATTCCATCTTTAATTGTTTTATTTTTGAGGACTACGGTGAAGAGAAACCATGACTTTACAGTAAAGGATACTGATAATAGAATTTTGCCAATAAAACTATTGACAAAGCAAGTAAGTCAAGCTTTAGGGGATGAAAACCTACTATCTTTCATCCTATTTCCTTGTTTAAGAAAATTTAAGTGTGTGCATACTTGATCTTGGTGTTTTGAAATTATTATATTATTACAAGTTAAATATATGATTCTATGAGTTTATAATTTTTCATGCTTTTTTTCAATTAAAATAAATGTAACATTATTTAGAAGCAGACTTTAGGTGAAATTATGAATTTAAGGATATGATTCTATATATTTATATTCTACTGTTTTTGATTTTATATAATTCTACCGATTGCACAGATTCTAGTGAATTGTAAAATTGTAATTTTGACAACTATTGCATCTACCATCCGCATAGCACAGTTCTCCATTAGATGCAACATCCCTGTAATGGTGCATTTGACTTAATTGGCACATATCCGGCATTTCTCGACTTTAGTTGGTAGTAAAAATATTGGAGAAGTGTAAAAGGATGTCTTTGGATCATAAAATCCAAGTCAAGGAGGCTGCATTAAGGAAACAGATCAAAAAGATCAGAATTGCAAAAATTGTCTCCACAATCAAAACAAAGGTTTAACATCAAAATCACAAAAGAGCGTCTTATGGTTCCAAAACATTAATAATTAGATGGAACAGTGAGAAAAGCTAAGCTACTAACCTATTCTGTGAGTGCTAGGTTAGCATCAAAGAAGGACTCGATCGTCTAATGTCTTCTCATTAGTGACTAAACAAATAAGCCATAGGGCAAATGCATTTTAGAAACCCAATGTCAAGTTGTCCTAGTTAAATGTCAATACTAATTTAGTAATTAAAGGACTCATTAAGCTTTGATTGATCTAGATTAATTTTATTAAAAATAATTTTGTTAATAAATGAAGTAAAAAGTTCTTGGATTTAAAAGAAAAAAATAAAATGAAAATATTTGATAGAAAAGAAAGAATAATTATGGAAGGCAAACTAATTAGGCATTGTTTTCAGAACTTTCTACAATACAAAAGATGTTCATATTATATGAAAGGATTTCCTCCGTATTCCAAGAAAAATTCTATTGTCCCACCATTACTTTTAACGAGACTGGTCTTGTTACCGTGATTGTATCACTAAAATAGTTATTATTCCATTTACTATATTTATTTTAAAGGAAAGATTAGCAACGGAACAATCCCGTCGACAGGACTATAGAAGCTTCTTAATTCCAATTCTCTTATATGTATAGGGAATGTATTTTGTTGGACCAAGTTAGAAGCATTCCTTATAAATTCCATCTTTCGCCTTTCCACACTTTTCCAAAAACTAATTTTGATTCTCCTTCCAGTTTCTTCTCCCTTTATTGTGTTAGTGGACAAAAACGACCGAAATTTTTAATTGACACTTGAGCTATAGCGAAACAGCTCCAATTTATACTATATAAGCATCAAGCTAACGAGCTTTTGTTCCAAAAATAAATGCTTGCTCATTTCAGTTAAATGAAGAGTAACATGAAACAGCTCACAATATTTATAATCTCCCAATTTCTTTTGATGGGGATTTTCTTTAAAGTACAAGGGGGTGAAGGATTCATGAAAACGAATGGAAGGCATTTTATTCTTAATGGGAGTCCATTCTATGCAAATGGGTTCAATGCCTATTGGTTAATGATTATGGCTTCTGACATATCACAAAGAAACAAGGTCTCATTAGCCTTTCAGGAAGCTTCTAGCAATGGCCTCAAAATTGCAAGAACTTGGGCTTTTAGTGATGGCGGTAACATGCCTTTGCAATCTTCTCCTGGTGTCTACAGTGAACAGATGTTTCAAGTAAGTTTTGATAAATCCTATTTATTAGGACAAGGTTCCGAATTGTGACAGTTCTTGAGTATTTATGACTGTTAATTTTCTCGAACTTTGCTTTATAAAATATGTCTTGATAAATCGAATTTTTCAACCTCATTATGTATCCATTCATTCTGTTATGAAAGGGATTGGATTTCGTGATAAGTGAAGCAAATAAATATGGGATCAAGCTTGTGCTGAGTTTGGTGAATAATTATGATGACCTTGGTGGTAAGAAAATGTACGTCAATTGGGCAAGAAGTCAGGGCCAGTCCATAGGATCCGAGGATGATTTCTTTACCAACACCCTAGTAAAGACATACTACAAAAATCATGTCAAGGTTGGTTCAAGTTAACATCTTGTCATCCATAAATAGTTTGCATGGTCCTTGACCACCTTCGCCTAGTGCATTTCTCTCAATCCGCAGCCCCCAGCTTTGAATTTGGCAAAATCTAATTATGTACCCCTATCTTGTATTATAGACTATTCTTACTAGGAAAAATAGCTTGACTGGAATTGCTTACGAGGATGATCCAACTATAATGGCTTGGGAGCTCATGAATGAGCCTAGATGCACCTCGAATTTATCAGGGAGGACCATTCAGGTAAGCAGTGCTATCCATTTTGATTTAAATGTCTTCGGATTGAGAAGAAAATATGTGTAATTGATTTCATTTTATGTGGATACCATCAGATATGTGCATTAGAAAAATCCAAAGTATCCATATAAACGCAGAAGTTGTATTTTTTCTTTTTTTTCCTGCCTGATCATTAAATTGCTACCTTTTTCATAGTGGTGGAAAGGAATGGAAAATATAGTATAACCCGAGTTGCGTTGATTCCTTCTAGCTTTGAGGTATATGCAAAGACATAAACCCAAGTCACCATGCACCTCCTTGCAAGGCATCATCAATGCCGATGCCTAGCTTGTCGGACAAACTTTAAACTACATAAGTTTCTTGTCTACTTAATAGTCAAGGAATCTCATGCATTTTTTCGTTCCACCGTTCAAGGATACTTTTCTCATCTCACCGGTCTGTCGGCAATAATAGATCCTCTTAAATTTATAGGGTACGAGTAAAAGATCTTGATTGTAAGGCACTTTTTAAAGAAAGTGACCATTGGATATTTTACGCTACACCACGTGTCATAGGTATAAGGTGTGTCAATACCAATAAAACTCGGGCATTTGCAACATATGCAAAACACAAGTATTAGTTGTTTGGTTGGTGGGGTGGGGAAGAAAAAGAAAACCAACCCTTATAAGAAAAGACTCATTTATTTTTTCATTAAGTATATAATCAAGTACATAAAATATGATAAATTTTATGTCACCAACTTATTCTTTTATTACAGGCTTGGATTACAGAGATGGCTTCTTATGTGAAATCAATAGATTCAAATCACTTGCTAGAAGCTGGCTTGGAGGGGTTCTATGGACCATCTTCAGCCCAGAGGCAGCCAGCCCTTTCATATTTCCAAGTAGGCACAGACTTCATCCAAAATAACCAGATTCCTGGTATCGATTTCACTACAGTTCACTCATATCCAGATCAATGGTAAGCATATGGAAAGTATTGGTAAAAAGTCCCCCATTAATATGTTTTGGCTTGATCCCATAGTAATTATTTAATAAATGAGCAGGTTAAAAGGCTCGAGCGAACAGGCTCAACTCTCCTTCCTTCAAAACTGGGTGAACAACCATATCGAAGATGCCCAGAACATACTCCAGAAGCCACTTCTTTTCGCAGAATTTGGAAAATCTTCAAAGGATTCAGGTTATAGCACAAACCAAAGGGATCAACTGTTTGATATCTTATACTCAGCAATATATTCATCAGCCAGTCATGGAGGTGTAGCAGTTGGTGGTATGTTCTGGCAACTTCTAACGGAAGGAATGGACAACTATCGAGATGGTTATGAAGTGATTTTTAGTGAAAGTCCCTCAACAGCAAGCCTCATATTGCAACACTCTCAAAAGCTCAATCGTATAAGAAAAATGTATGCCAGAATAAGGAATATTGAGAAGCTGAAGAAAGCAAAAGGGCTGAAAACAAAAGGAGAAGAACAGGCGATTGAATACAAGACCTAATAGCAGAAACTAAATACAGATTATGAGAAAGCGTCTAGTAATGTCGGCTCAAACATCAAGGTTAACTCACATTATGCCATAGAAAAATAAAGTCAATAATGTTCACTCATTGAGAAGGTGCGCCTAACTAGCTATCTCCGGTGGCAACCATTGTTATTTTTGCTACAGGAACTTGTATTACAACACAAATACTACACATAATTAGGAATGTACCTTAAAGTAAGACGCTTTCATGCTTCCCCCTGGTTTTGATCCCAAATATTTTGAAATTCGTCATCCAAAAAGCAAATGAGTCATCATTTCTCAAATTACAGTTCCATCTTTAATTGTTGCATTCTTGAGAATTACGGTGATTCCTGATCTGATGTAAAATCCTTCATCTGGCCTATCTGCTTCTTGAACATTCTGGAAAAGGGAAAATCTTTGTTAGCAGATATGAAAAATACAAAATGACTTAAACCAATGCCAAACGGTAGCCTACAGTGTGGACAGGCACAAAAGAAATATTAGAAACACTTACATCCGAGTTTTTTATGATAACATTTTTCCCGATCTTGGCATTCTTGTCAATTATGCAGTTCCTTTAACAAAAACAGACAGGAGAAGAGAGATCATGACTTTTTCAATAAAGAATATTGATATAGAAATTTGCCAATTTTACTATTGACAAATTTGAGTCAAGCTTTGAGGGGGATGAAAACCTACTGATTTTAGGCTATTGCCTTGTTCATAAGAAAATTTGTGTATGCATACCTGATTTTGGTGTTTTGACCAACACCAACTGGGACCTTCCCTTCTGCCAGCGATGATGCGATTTCTGATTCAGTTTGATAGTAATCTGCACCCATCATCATAGTGTCCTATCATGAAATATAAAACCATTAGAAAGGTAATTAGGCATTCAACAAAATTTTGCCAAAGCTAATGAAGTTTTACAATCTATACGAGGAATATTCTAGGATGTACAATGTCAGAATTGGAAAAGAAGAAAGAACAACCTCAGATAACCCTTTTTCACTAAATGATCAAGTTACTTTTCTTTTAGAAAAAGGCATCACAGTATCATATAATCTTAAAAAGACATAATCCTGCAGGTATTTTGCTTAGTCAAGATGCTGATAGACTCACAATTTCACCCACTATTAGCAACAGTCATAAGCACCTATATACATGCATGTTCACTATAATAGATATGGTAATTAACCAAGCAAATATGAAAACCGAGACTACAAGAAAAATCCTAATTGGAAGTTCATCCAAAGTCCATTTTAATATTTCACAAAGCAATTTTGTTAGGGCCAGAGAGATGCTTGGGTAAAACATATGCTTCAGATAGGCACTCACCTTCAGCTCAACACCATATTCTATACGTGAGCGTACACCAACAATCGAGTGTTCAACACTGCATTCATTCAAGAAGCATCCATGTGAAATTATTGCATCTACGATCTGCATAGCACAATTCTTTATTAGGTGCAACATTCTCTGTAATGATGCATCAAACTCAATTGGAACATACCCTGCATTTCTCGACTTTAGTAGGTGGTAAAAGTCTTGGAGAAGTGTAAAACGGTGTCTTTGGATCATAAAATTCAAATCGAGGAGGCTGCATTGAAGGAAAAACATTGATTAGCACTGCAAGAATTGTCACCTTTGGAAGACCAAAAAAAAAAAGGAACAAAATTTTATCTTCAAAAGCACAAAAGAGCTTCTTTTGAATCCCAACATATTAATAACTGTACAGAAGGGTTAAAAAATCCAAACCACTAACCTGTTCTGTGAGTGCTAGGTTAGCATCAAAAAACGACTCAATTGTTCCAATGTCCTCCCAGTAGTCATTAAACAGATATGCCTGGTGAAAATGCATTTAAGAACCCAGGATCATGCTGTCCGAATTAGGATGAGCAAATAGCAATAAAAAGAATGATCAGAATGCAAAGTATATAATAGCTCACACCATATTCATAAGCTTAAGCTATTAGATTAGATAGTTGTGATGCTAACCTTAACACATGCATCTAACTCTAAAGAGATATGCTTGGAGACACTGTTGCTAAGAACCAAATCATGATTATCTTCTTACCTGAACATTGTGATCTGCAACAGCAGATGGGATAATTTCAGAGCCAAAGTCATTGCATGATGGGTAACTCCATCTCAGAAGTTTTAGAAGTACATCAGTTTTGAACACATAAACACCCATAGAGGCAATGTAAGGAAACTTTGCCACATCTTGCTTTGATAGACCAAGAACGGACGTATCAACACGCTGATCACAGGCAAAGAAATGAAATGAATAATAAATAAAGTATGGACAGCAAAGTATCCATATCAGGTGAGCTAAGGTTTTGCCAAGCAACTGCTAAATCTACCTCTCAGCCTAACATACCATCGCTTTGAGGTCATCACCCATTGGTTTCTCAGCAAATTGAATGATTCGTCCAGCTTTGTCAATCTTCATCAGTCCATAATCAGATGCACGACTACAAAATCGATGACACAGTAAGTATAATATAATTTTTCTTCATTTTTCAGAAAGAGTAGATTGAGATCGTGTAAAATATGAAAGTTGTCATTATATATCAGTTTATGAAAATAGGGTGAATAAAGAGTCCTGTACCTCCTTTTGCTAAGAAATGGAAGCTGGAGGAGTATCAAGACAAACAACTTCAACAGGTATTTAAGTAATGAAGCTAGAAAACATAAATCTACCTATCATCCATTGGAACACATGAAACCGTGATATCAGCATCTGTGTCAATATGCTTCTGCAAGAGAGGAGCCAATTCTCAGCAATGACTATTCAATAAATACCAATACTGGGGTGCAAAAACAGAGAGAAGGTAACAACCTGTACAAAATCTAGGTAGTCCATTCTGTAAAGATGATCTCCAGATAAAATCACTATATGCTCCACACTCTTAGTCTTGACATCCTACAAAAATCAGATTTTAGAGCACTGCCTTCAAATGGACAACTTCATGGTACAATTAACATTCTAAGCACTGACCTCAAATACCCATACAAATTGCCTTACAGCATCAGCAGTTCCCTGGAACCACCTTTTACCTGCTTCACCAGGTGTCTGAGTGGCAGCTAGAACCTGTGTACAATGGAAATTTGAGATTTTTGGTGGGGACCAACCTTTGCAACCAACAAAATCAGCTACTTGACACTTGTGACTGCAAGTTGTAGTGTGCTCATTTGAGGAATCCAATTAATGTCCAAAATTGGATTACCATACTACTTCAAAGGCACATAATCTATTACCTCTACAAAGCCATCACCAAAACTAGCACCATTATCAAGATTATATGTGCGGGAGAGGTGGCGGTTGAGAGAAAAGGAATTAAACTGAGTCAAGATGAAAATCTTTCTTATGCCACTATTAATGCAGTTGCTCATTGGGATATCAATCAATCGATAACATCCTCCAATAGGAACCTGCAGATCAAACCAATTAAGATTACCCCAACAAGAAGGAGAACAGCCATGTTGTGAGTGAAAATCCTAATATATCCAAAAGTTTACCGCAGGCTTGGCTCTGTGTCTAGTAAGAGGGAAGAGCCGCGTTCCAGCACCTCCTCCCAATATAATGGAAGCCACATTCTTTGGATCAGCTCGTGGAGTCTCAAATACAGAAGCTTGAAAATTCTGAATTAAGTTTTAAAAAACCACCCACATTAATAAAAGTCCCTAAAAAAATCTTTTTTGAGTCCTCTATCAAATGCTAAACTCACTTAAACCACTATGATACTGGTGAATCAGTACTTAAGCAAACGAAACTAAAGACAAATATGGAGAAACAATTTAGATATTAATGCAAAGAAAAGTGGCAAGAAATAAATAACATACCGTAGTATCCTTGTCAATATCCGAAGTGAAAACAGAACAAGCAATGCCAGGCTTTACTGCATTTCTTATGGTTTTGGGTGTTCTTAGTTTTCTCCATATCTGATAACTGAACTGATCCTTCATCATACTCCCTCTAATATTCTCACCCCACAATCCACTACTTTTGTTCCTAATAGTACCACCTGCTAGTGCAACCCTCGGCTTGAAGCTAGCAAAACAAGAATCCATTTTCTGTACGAAGAAACCCCAATAATACTAAAATATGGTAAGTCAATAAATGAATGGTTGAGATCATAACATAAGAAAAAAGCAAGCTGCCTTTTCAAAATATCAGAACTTTACAGTGAATATACCAGCAAAAAGCAGAGGAAAAACCGGTACTTACTTGAGATGATCAACTTTGTAGGATCAAGAGGATATAAAAAATATCACCAGAATCAAAATAACCAGAAAACTGTGATTGGCTTTTGGTGTCTGTCCGTACTTTCACTTGACCACTCAGCAAAACGAAGCTTTTGTTTGGCGAGAAGGGATCGCGAAGAAGAACGTTAATGGAGGTGGATGGTTTTTTAAGAAGTCACGAGAAACGTCAAAAGCTGAAGCTTGAGCTTGGTTTGTGTCTCTTTTTAACTTACTAGTCACCTGCTCTTGTACTGCCATATGAATTCCTTGCTCTTTCGGTCTTCCTCCAAATCGACCAAAGGTGAAATTGAGTATTAAATTTTAAAAATTTAGGTGTTAAAATTGAATTTTTTTTTATAAATTAAAAAAAAGAATTTTTAAAAAAATAAAAAAGACAAATAGCATAATTATAAGTTTTCTTAACAATTGTTCTAATAGAGCGTAATGAAAAAAAAATCGATAGTTTTATTGTATTATTTAAATTGACTAATACTATATAAATATATTTCAATATATAAATAATAAAGATTTCTAAAAAAAAAAATACACTACCACTGCTATTTCAAACAATATATATATATATATATTTATACGCATCCTTAGCATCAAATATGTTTTTTTTTTTTCCTTGATCTGCTACACAATATTTTTTCCATGTTAACTTTATAAAGAAATGAGATGTATTGAGCAACGTGTACTAATGTTCCGTCCAATGAATCCAAACATTATTGGGGTAGAATATACATATATAACCGAAGCTGGAAGCATTGTATCTATTCAACACGTACAAAGTTAAATTAAAGCCATGTGCTATCAAAGATGTGTAGGTGTCATGTTGAGGGTATGACGCGTGGCATATCGTTTTACCCTATCATTTACATTTTAATCTATTTTGGTGACAAATAAAACTCCCATGGAAACTCATTAAGCTTACACAATTTTTTAATTTGCTTGAAATAGACAACCAATAATAAAATAAGAACTTTTGGATTATTTATTAAGGATGCTAGCATTGCCCTTTTGTCGTTTGTAATAAATTCAAGGTTAGTGTGTTGCATAATAATAATAATAATAATTATTATTATTATCACACCTTAAAATCCAAAATTGTGTCTATATTTGAGTGAAAATACCACACCCAAAATTGCTATTATAATTGAAAGGAATTTCCATAATTTCATTAACGGGATCGTCCAGTCAACCATCTAATCTTTAAAATAAATATAGTAATTGGAATATTAACTATATTAGTGGTTCGATTATGATGTGAGTCGTTAGATAGTCGATGAAACCAATCCCGTCAAAATTAACAAAAGGACTATAAAATTTCACAACAATTGAAATATCTAAGAAATCAAGTTATAAATAAGGATAACATAGTATTTTGTGCAATCATATACTATTTTCCTTTAGGGAAAAGGCTCGTTTTAGTATTTGAACTTTGACCAAGTGGACAATTAAGTACTTGAACTTTTAAAAAGATCAATTTCATACATAACCAAACTTTTTGTACCCTTTTTTACTACCTCATTCCTTTATTATCTCTTGAAGTGATAGACATGTGTTAAGTAATGATCGAATGAAGTAGTTAAAAAGGATAAGAAAAGTTGGTTATATATAAAATTAGTTTTTTTTTAAGTTCAAGTACTTAATTGTCTACTTGGTTAAAGTTCAAGTACTAAAATAGCTTTGTCTCTTTCCTTTAAAAGAAAACTTACTTTCAATAGAATAACTACTCGACTTTGTGTTTGAATAAGCTCTTTATAGCACATTCCTTATTCTTTCCTTGAAGAGCTTTGAGAGAGCCAAATGAAATACTCTCAATCCCAAAGAGGAGAAGAGTTGGTTGAAAGATAAGAAACCTATGAGCCATTTTTCTATCGTCCTCAAATTAATTTTTGTGAACTTTTAGTAATTCTATGACATCTTTTGGTAAGAATCATTAATAGCAAGTTGGATGAACTATATATTATGAACCATAGAAATTATCTATTGCTTTTAAAAAATCTCTCGTAAATTGATTATAATGAAATCCAATTGTTAGTAGGAACTAAGAAATTCAAGAAGAATGACCACGGGATCTTAATGATAAGAGTTTCTCATAACAAAAATTTAGGCATTATGGACATGTTACCCATCAAAATCGAATCCATGATTTTGTAGGAATTGATGAGAGTGACATGTCATAGTAAATGTGACAAGATAATGAATAACACTTTGATTCTATGAGATAAGATTCCTTGATTTTATCTTATTATGATAATTTGTGAAGTGTTTGTTAGATTTAGAATTTATGATGGGATACTTAATTACTTAAAATGAGATGATAATATACAATTAAGATTAATGGAAACTTAAACAAAATTAAAGAAGAAAATCAAAAGAATTAGGAGATTGATCTAAAGATGGAACTTTGTAACAATTTAGAGTTTACAATCGATGTCTAACCAAGAATTTGTGACAACTTGCATTTGAAGATAAATTGCATGATAAAGAGAATGAAAATTGGAATTTTATGAAAAAAAAAAAAGAATGAAAAGCATCCTAGTTATAGGTAGGATCAGTATCGAAAGGACTAGGATTGATTTAAAGAAGCATCCCAATTATGGGAATCAAAAGCCTATAGTATTTACTATGAGCGAGGGAAAAAGGATTATGAAATTTAAAGAATAGAATCCTTTTGGGTACTTCAAATGAATATGAGCAAATTTATGTAAATGCATATGGAATTCGTCATGTCTTAAATTGGATTAAAGTCATGTTATTCAAGTGTAAAATGAACCAAGCACACTCGCTACGCCTTTTTTTTTCTTTTATATCTCTTTTTTTAGTATAAAATTTATCGACCAGTGTATCAGGTGTGTATGTAGTAATAAAATTTCAATGAGTCATAAAAACAAAATCACCTTGTCTTAAGAATCTTGTGCATAAATTCATCATAAAATATTGTTGCCCGCTTGATCGCAGTGTGCAATCCACCAGAAAGCTACAATGTGTGTTATTTTATTTTCTTTCTCTCTTATGGGTCTCTCTCCCTTTCTTTTTGCAAAGTGTTGTGATATCTTGAAAATGGGCTTTATTTAGATTTATGCATGCATATGGGTTTTGTGTTAATTCCCAATCAAATGTCAAAATAAATCTCTGTACAAAATACAAAATGGGCCCTAAAATGGTTTGGCCTAATACTCAAACATATCGCGGGCAAAAATAAGAGGTTGGTCAAGTCAGCATTCACGGTTCACCAAGCCATATGGCAAACAATTAAATGGACAACGAAATTAAAATAATGCAGCAATAAAATAGTAGGGAAGAGAACTATATACGTATGGTCAATATAGAATGATTCGACTTTATATGGCACAAAGCTACAAAATAAAGAGTACAAAATGCCTTGCCTATGAAGGCTACAAAATGCTCAACACTACCTAGCTCACCAAAACTAAACACAAGCTATGACTTATTTATCACTTTTACTCACAAAACTAACTCAATCAAAAATGAAATTTGAGAAAATACATGATAATTGATCTCTAAAATTTCAGCACATAAACAAAAGTGAGATAGTATATGAAAACTTGTTTGCATAAAGTTAGCTTAAGGAGTGGTGATGGTTAATTGCTTCTAAGATAGCAAAGACTGGTCTAGTAAAGGAGACATGTGTTTTAATATTAAATAAAACACCCCTATAGTCAAAATCGCACAAAAATTATGTTTTTCAATAAAACCTATTTTGACAAAATAAGCACCCCATTTTTACATCAAACTTGGTTTAACTTAACTTTATGTATATCTAAATTGATAAATTTAAGTCCAATTGAAACCTTGTTTGAAGTTATAGTTAACTTAAATTATCTATTTTTCTTAAATAAACCTTGACATATCTAGAGTTTAATTTTCGAAAAATTGGTTCTATCCAAGTTAAAAAACTAAGTTGAAATTATTATTTTTGCTTTTCTCTCTTTTTTATTTCTATTTTGCTAATCTTTTTTACTACTTTTAGAATAAAACAAAAACTATCTTATAAGATGGAAAAGGTTGAGAGAGGGGAGTAAGAATGGAGTATGTATAATATGATTCTTATATTTTTTAAAAAAAGATACATGTGATCTATATTAAGTATTAATATTAATTAAGGAACACATGTTGGACACTTATTAATTTAAATTAATTAATTAAGAAATAATATTATCAAGCAAATAAAATAATATAAATATATATAAAATAAAAAATTTCTAGATTAAACAAAAAAAAAAAATAGATAAATAAAGAAGCAAATGCTTACTAGGTCATAGCCCACAACCATAAATGGGATGTGCAACCCACAAAAGCCACAAGGCATTTTGGTAACCCCTAAAGCACAATCTTCTATGGTAGTCAACAATCTTTAGAATTTTTTTTTCTTTGAAAAAATATGAAAGAAAAGGTGGATGAATCAAATCAAGTGCTGTGATTTGGCTTTGCCTCATCGGATATTTTCTCATTTTCCTTTTTCTTCTTTTTTTTTTTTTAAATCTTTATGTTGGTTAATACCAGCTTCCTATACCGTCAGTGATGACTCATGTCTTTAGTAGGCACTTGTTGGCCACCATAAGCACTGGGGGTTCTTACACTTTGTTTGGTATAGAGTAATCAATTAAAGAAATGAAAATAAGCAAATGATTTACTCGGAACACACTTAGTTACCCTGGTCACTTGGCAAATGAATATTTATTCCATCTTTCTATTCGTATGTAAAGGGAATAACTAAAATCTCTAGTAGGTGGTTTTTTTTTTTTTTATTCCCTTCTATTCCCATAGGAATAAAAAATCAAATAATTTTATCCCAAGTTCAATACTGCAATGAATAAATAAGGACATAATAGAATTTTAATTTTCTTACCAATCTAATATTGCGATTAATAAATTGAAGTAAATATCATAGAGACATATTTTTGGTAATTTTGTTTTAAATGAAGGGAACCCTAGAAATCATTCCTTCTCTTATAGGATAGAATTTTAAGATGTATTTTTATTATTAGCTACTTATCTTATATCCTCTGAAGGGATTTCCTTTCAATTCCAATTCTCTCATCTAATCATATATGGAAAGATTAAATAAAAGTTTCCTCATAAATCTTTTCTTTTTCGATTTATCCTTTTCTATAACTAATATTTTTTCCCTCCTAATTCCTTGACCCTTTAGATCAAACATATTGTTAGCAGACCAAGACACTTGTGATGTAGCCAAGCTCTTCTGATTGGAAAAAAACTAAGATCATTACTATATGTTGGGGTTATAGGTCCAACTCATATGGTTCTATAACCAAAGACATCATAAATATATATTGGATATATTTAGAAGAAGACTTGAACATAAGGAGTATTTATAAAAGTCAAAGTTGGTCAATATAGAAATTAATGCTGGTCAAATGGAATAAATGTGGTTAGCAATTAATATGAGGCTTCCTTGTTTTTCTTATAAATTCTTCCTATCTTATCTTTCAATGGAGATATACACCGATAGAGGTGTAGAGACACGCCGTGAGGCATATGGATTGATATACACTAAGGAGGTGTAGAGACACTCTGTGAAGCGTGTAAATTATATACACCGGAAGATGTAGAGACACACCGAGAGGTGTGTGGAGGGACAAGATGTTGATCCTTGTTCTAGTGTACCATCGATCAATGGTGATGAAAGGTGTTCCACGTGAAGCGTGTGATGAAAAGAAGAAACAAGAGAACAAGATGGGTGTCTCTTCTCAAGTATAGATAAGATAGATATAGAGAGAGAAAGAGAAGGAATCCTAGAGAGAGAAACTCTAGATGAATAGATCTTGTTTCTGTTTGTAATTCCATCGGTTGAAAGGTGATGAATCGGTAGTCCACTAGAGAGATCTAGTGATGAACAACAATCTGTAATCTCATTATATTGTTTATGAATCCGTGCGCTGCTGGTCCGTGGTTTTTCCCACTTTGGGTTTTTCACGTTATATCCTGATGTTTGTTATTTACTTTATGCAATTTTGTTTATTGCATGTTTTTGCCTTTTGGCAAGAGGAAAAATGTGGGATCTCTTTTTTCCTAACACTATATAAACATCAACAACAAGCTTTTATTTCATATGTAACTTGATCATTTTAGTTAATCAACGAGGAACATGAAACAACTTATAATATTTATAATCTCTTCAACTCTTTTGATGGGAATTTTTGTCAAGTTACAATATAATCAAAATTAGTTGGTAGCATGTCTTGGCAACTTCTAGTAGAAGGAATGGACAATTTTGGAGATGTTATGAAGTTATTTTTAGTAAAAGTCCCTCAACAGCTAGCCTGACATTGAAAGATTCTCAAAAGCTCAGTCACATAAGGTATATGTATGCATGATAAAGAAAAATTGAGAAGTTGAAGAAAGTGAAAGAGATAACAGATGAAAACAATAAGGGAAGAACAGGAAAATGAGTACAAAGACGTTAGGACAATTATTAATATGAACGTAAACTATGCTAGAGAAAAATAAAAGTTGAGAATGTTTAGTCATTAAGAGGGTGCACCCATCACTATTTAAAATATTCACTTGACTTGAGATACATCTTAAAAGGATTTGTAAAATCATGAGGGAGCTTTTTCACAATTAATAAAGAGGAAGAAATAACAATTCAGACCTTTGAATTTTCACTTTGGTAAATTACGATGGAATTATCAACGTCTGAATAAATTCAAATAAAATATTAACATTTGAAATAATTAAAAAAAGAATCAACATTTTATAAAGTAAATCTTATAAATGATCTATGTTTTAAATAGTTTACAATAGAAATTGACATTATATAAAGCAGTCTAAATAAGATATCTATTTTTCGAGCTTATTT
This sequence comes from Combretum micranthum, assembly GCA_024138025.1. Taxonomy (NCBI): domain Eukaryota; kingdom Viridiplantae; phylum Streptophyta; class Magnoliopsida; order Myrtales; family Combretaceae; genus Combretum; species Combretum micranthum. The sequence continues at coordinate 1,313,841 of JAMXBD010000187.1, read as the reverse complement.
GTTATCCACTTAAAAAGTTGATTCTTTTTTTTTTAATTATTTAAAATACTAGTTTCTTATTTGATCCACTTTATAAATATTGATATTTATTTTGAAATTATACTCATGATATATTTTTTGTCATTTACTTATTTTTATTTCTTTATAAAAAAATATTTAATTTATAAGTGGATTGTACTAGAGGTAGGCATACGAGCCAGGCCACTTTGGCTTGCTTTTAAATAGACCAGATTTTTCAGGGCCTGGACCGGCCTACATTGGGTCACAAGCTAAATGAAATTATTATTATTTTTTTTTTTGAAATTTTATTTTTTATGTCAGTTTATGAAAAAATTAGAATATTTATATATTTTGGGTTTTATATATATTAATGATTAACTTTGTTGGTATTTTGAATTCTTATATAAAAACAAGCTTTTTAAAATGATTTGTTGGATATCATACTATGTTTAAATTAATAAATATATACTTAGAAAAATGTTATAATGCTTGCAATATGTGTATCAATCTATCTTATTATATAATGTATCAAAAATAATCATTAATATGTTATTATATTATTATTGTTATTAAACTTGTCCTCTTTTTTTTCTTTTTTTTTTTAATATTTCCACCCTTTATTTAAAGCGAGTAAATAGGCCAACTTGTGAGCCACGATCTATACACCCAACTCTAGTTGTACAACCACAAAAGTTGGTGAGCTATCTACTTAATACTTCAAAGCAGTTCTATAACCCTAAAGCATGATCCACTATCATGGTGGACAATCATATGGAAGAAAAACTAGATGAATCAAATCAAGGAATGTGATTTGGCTTTTCCTCATTAGATATTTAATAATTTTTTTAAAATATTTATGATGATTAATTCTTGCATCCTATGTGGTCAACTGTGACTCATGTCTTTGGTAGGCACTTGTCGACCACCATAAGGTAGCGACCACCTTTGGGGTTCTTACACCATGTTGGATATAGACCAATAAATGGAAGAAATGAAAATAGGCAAAGGAATTAGTTAGAAAATAAATTAAATGAAAGTAATTATTGTAATAAAACAATAAATAGAGAAGGAAAACTAGTTAAGTATGTTTGAAAAAATTACTAAATGCAAAAAATCTTACAAACAACTTACTTGGAGGTAATAGTAAAGAATAGAATAAAAATTCTTAGAATACACCTTAGTACTTTTTACTTGCAAAATTTATTGGAAATATTTATTTTTAATAATCTTTCAATTTCCTGTTTAGATGGTATAATTAAAACCTATAGTAGGTCGGTTTTCTACTCCCCTCTTATTCCCCTCGATTCATGTGGAAATAAAAAAGTGTGGTATAACTCATATCTATCTTCATTATAATAAATAATTATCAAAATAAAAATTATATGAATTAATTACTAATACACTTTACAAAATCGCATTTATAAAATGGGATATATATGTAATTTGCACACAAATCACAATTAACAAATGTGATTTAATGTTTCTATACTACCACTCTATTGTGTTATAAAGATGTAATATAGTAGTTAACCATGAATTAGGCATAGCTTAGTTGGTAAGCGTTTCCTTTTTATGGTAATATTATTTTTATGGGATAACTTTTCTAATACTTATCTATATCTTATGTTAAAGTACACAGACTATTAAAATTTTAAGATGTGTTTTTATTATTAGTTATTTATCTTATATCATGTGAAGGGATTTCCTTCCAATTCCATTACTCTCATATATGGAGAAAAATCTTGAGTAGGTGATATATGGAGAGAATTTGATTTTATCCATATGGAAAGATTAAATAAAACTTCCATTATAAATTCATTCTTTTCCTATTTATACCTTTCCTAAAACTAATATTTTTTCTTCCCAAGTCCTTCTCTCCCTTTAAATCAAACACAGTGTTCGTGGACCAAGACACTATTGTGATGCAGCCAAACTCTTTAGCTTGGAAACAAACTAAGACCATTACTATATAAATATCAACAACGAGCCTTTATTTCATGCATAACTACTTGATCATTTCAGCAAAAGATTGAGGAACATGAAACAACTTATAATATCGATAATCTCTTCATTTCTTTTGGTGGGGATTTATGTTGAGGTACAAGGGGGTGATGGATTCTTAAAAACTAATGGAATGCACTTTATACTTAATGGGAATCCCTTCCATGCAAATGGGTTCAATGCCGATTGGTTAATGCTTGTGGCTTCTGACCCATCACAAAGAAACAAGGTCTCATCAGCCTTTCAGCAAGCTACAACTCGTAGCCTTAAAATGGCAAGAACTTTGGCTTTTACTGATGCTGGTAACATGCCTTTGCAAATTTCACCCGGTGTCTATAATGAAAAGATGTTTCAGGTAATCCATGACATATCCTCTATATATTTGTTGCCTCATTTTAAGTATTTAATTTTTGCGAAGTGTAAAATCAGTATTCAAAAATGTAAATGCATTAAGATAGGGTTCGAATTGTGATGGAGCTGAGTATTCATGGCTTTTAATTTTTGGGAAAACTTCTTTTCATAAAATAGGGATTAGCAAAATACGCAAAATTAGATAAATCAACTTTGAAATTGATCAATTTAATAAATGAATTTTGAAATTGGTCAATTTGATATTTGAAAATTTTTAAAATTAATTAATTTAGTACCCTGTTAAAAAAAATCAGTTTAGTACATAAAAAAAAACTTAACAAAAATATTATTGACGTGCACGAAAAGTTTTTTTTAAGGTACAAAATTGATTAATTTCAATATTCAGATATCTAATTACGTATTTTATCAAAATTTTAAGTACCATTCGTGATATTAAATCCATAAAATATGCACTAATGAATTGAATTTTTCACCCTCCTTTATGTATTTATTCATTTTGTTATGAAAGGATTGGATTTTGTGATAAGTGAAGCAAGTAAATATGGGATCAAGCTTGTGCTAAGTTTGGTGAATAATTATGATGCCTTTGGTGGTAAGAAAATGTATGTCAACCGGGCAAGAAGTTCGGGCCAGTCCATATTTATCAGGAACGACTATTCAGGTGAGCATTGCCAATTTTCCATCTAATTGGATTAAATAGTTTTAGAAGTAGGTGTAATTGATTTATTTATATTTTGTGGAGACCATTTTTAAAAAGTAGGTCTTTAGCATCAATATTTTATTATTTTTTTAAGTCCCTAACCTTCTATTTTTTTCTCATTCTATTTGAGCCCCAACATATACAAACGTTAAGAAATTGTGACTTTTTCTATTAATATATAACACGGGCTGTTAAGTTTTTCATTAATATATAACACATGGTACATTCTTATTTACCCATATAATTATATTTGATTAAATTATAATAATATATTAAAAATAACCTTAAAAAAGTAAAGAGAAAAGAAAGTAACTGACTTTTCAAGAATACTTAATAGAGGGAGAAAAATAAAACTTAGAAATAAATCGACTTTTCAAAATATTTTTTTTCTTTTAACGACCAACATCTTTTTTTCCTTTGTGTTCCAAAGTCTCTTGTTAGATTTAATGATATCAGAAATAGTTTAAAGAAATCGAAATATATATATTTCATTTCAAAGCACATCTGTGTTCTTCCGCGGATATGAATAGTGTCATCTATGACAATAAGTTGATGGAAGGCAAGGGCAACTTTATCCATATAAAGTCGAGGTGTGATTTAGCCTTTATTCTCTTTATATATATATATGTATGTGTATTATATTTCTTTTGTCTTAAAAAAATATAAAAAAGGCCATGGATGACCACCCTAGAATCGCCCAATGCCTCTCAGCCTTCAGTTGTAATTATTTTAATTTTTTTTTTTCTTTTTTGGATCTTTCATTAAGTGTATGATCAATTTTTAAAACATATGAAAGGCTTCTTTTTTAATCATTTTCTTTTAGTAAGTGCTCAAAGTGATTTGCCTGTTTTGTCACATATCATAACAAAAAAAAATTATAATCAATTTCATTTGCTCATTTTTTCTGTTTTTGAATTACTAAAGCAACTATGTGTTAAAGACTCAACAAAATTGAAGAGTTAGTATTGGCAAAAATCCAATACCCAAAAATGATAAATCTTACATCAGTAACTGATTCTTTTATTACAGGCTTGGATTACAGAATTGCTTCTTATGTGGAATCAATAGATTCAAATCACTTGTTAGAAGCTGACTTGGAAGGTTTCTATGGACTATCTTCGGCCCAAAGGCAACCAGCCCTTTCATATTTCCAAGTGGGCACCGATTTCATCCAAAATAACCAAACCCCTGCTATTGATTTCGCTACGGTTCACTCATACCCAAATGCCATGTAAGCCCATAAAAATATCCATAAAAGATTGCTTCGAGCATTCCAGGTTTTTACACCTGACTTTATGTAAAATACCTCATTTTTTGAGTTCGACAAGATAATAGATATTCTTAAAAATTTTTAGGATCATAGGACTCCAGAAGTAAGGTCCCTTCACCTCATTTTGTAATTTTGCTTTTATTGAGTATATTATATAAAGGTACCTGGAATCTATAAAACCTAAAATAATATGAATACCTTATATAAAAGATAAAACTTAAGTGTAAAATACTGAGAATTTTTAAAGAAACGGTTTTCAAAATGCTTATTTGATACTTTTAAAGACTTTCTAGATGTCTTGTGAAATATGAATGCTGATAGAAAAATATGTTTTGACTTGACCATGAAGTCATTGTTTCATGGATGAGTAGGTTAAAAGGCTCAAGTGATGAGGCCCAACTTTCTTTTCTTTAGAATTGGGTGAACAATCATATTGAAGATGCCCAGAACACACTCCGAAAATCAATTCTTTTTGCGGAATTTGGGAAATCTTCAAAAGACCCAGGTTACAACATAAACCAAAGGGATCAACTGTTTGAAATTATGTACTCGACGATATATTCATCAGCCAGTCATGGAGGCCCAGCAGTTGGTGGTTTGTACTGGCAACTTCTAGTAGAAGGAATAGACAATTATTGAGATGGTTATGAAGTTATTTTTAGCAAAAGTCCCTCAACAAAAAGCCTGATATTGAAAGAGTCTCAAAGCTCAGTCGCATAAGATAAATGGATGCCTGATTAAGGAATGTTGAGAAGTTGAAGAAATTAAAAGGGATAAGAGCTAAAAATAATAAGGGAAGAACAAGTAGTTGAAGACAAAGACCTTGAGACAATTAACAATGTGAACGTACATCATGCTAGAGCAAAACAAAAGATAAGAACGTTTTTTTTTTGGGCCACAAAGGTTAAGAATGTTTTTTTTTTTTTGCCGAAAAAGGTTAAGAATGTTTCTTCATTAAAAGGTGCACCTATCGCCATTTAAAATATTTACTTGACTTTGAACTACATTATAAAAAAAGCAAGTTATTTCACAATTTATAATGGAAAGAAAAAAAAGAAAGTATTAATATTTCAAATAATTACAAAAAATTTTATGTTTTAAATGTGTATCAAATAAATAGCCTATCAACATAATATAAAGTAGTATATTTTTTGTCTATTTGATTTATAGCTGAAATAAATTGAACACCAACATCATTGTTACTTACATAATTCCTATAAAATCATAATGGATTTCTATATGCTAAGAATGTAAGTGGGCAACTGGATTTTTCGTTAAGTTACTGTACTCATATTGTATTATTTTATGGAAATGTTTTTATAAATCAAGACATAATCCACGAATTGTTATTGTAATCACAGTATATGCGATTGACAATGCAACAGAAGTCTTTTTTCTTTTTTTTTTGCACATGACTCAGATATTAATTAGCCATCTAAAAGTTGCCATGTACCAGAAGTCCTCTTCCAATCAATTTTGCACTATGCATGGGACCCATATGTGATGAGATTGGGATAATGGCAAACATGTATTTAAAGAAATGAGATAGAAATTGTTTTGTTATGGTTGAGTGGTCTAAAGACCCCATGTGAAAGTAAACGAGCTAACTCAAATAAGTCATGATCTTTGGTGGTGAGCTAGACCTGTTTTTGGTTCAAATTCCTTTATTTAGGGCCTTCAAGGGCCATTTTTAGTATTATTGGCAGGTTTTGTTTTTCTTATAACTTTTTGTAAGAGTGTCGGTTTTGTATGCCGTCAATGACGTTTGAATTGTCTTTATGTATACTTTGTTTTAAGACCTTTTTATTTCTTGGTAGTTTCGGTTCTATTTTTTACAGTTTTTAAACTAGCCTATACATTGTATGTCCTAAGGCAAACAAATAATCACTTATCATATCTTTTTAGAAATACAATATTTGAGCGACTTTACTCTCTTTCTCTCCAGATTCTCAAATTTCATATATTTCTTTAAATTTGAACATCGAATACTTAGGAATTCTTAGAATCAATTGATATTTAAAAATCATACTTCGGGTATTCATAAAATCAACAGTTTGTGATACAAACCATAATTCAATTTCACGCTAACTGCTACGTCAATATGAATGTACAATAAGATAAAATTTTTTATTTTTTGGATACCAAATGCAAACTTTATTGTGCTACATGTATATCTAAAAATTCTTTTAACTGCTGTTAAAGTGTGTTTCAATCAGTTCAATTTGGAATCTAGCTCAAACACATTGTTATACTTGGCTCAGCCCACTTCCGAGTATAATAGCTTCCTTACAAACCCTAAACATCGTCTCTTACCCAAGGAAGTCAAATAAGAAACAAACCCTAACTCTACTCTCTCTTTCTGTCACACGATGGATTTCTCAAGTTCTAACTATGGATCTTATGTATACGCAGGTTTGAGACTAGGAAAGTATGGCTATTCGAGGAAGTCATCAACTCCACCACTTGCTCTTTTCAATAAGCTGGGTTCTTCCCCTATTTCGTTCATCCTCTTTTATTTTATACATGTACAATAGGTAAAACTACTTTCTATTGTGATATGATGTAAGAACAACTGTCACAAAACTAAATCAACTATCAAAAACTGTATTTGTAAATTGTACATGTATTTCATGAAGTAAAATCCTTAAGCCACTTAGGCTTGTTTCTAGATCTGTGTAGTTCAGTTGTAATAGCTTTCTCCACTTCTTGAAATACGACCTTGTCCTCAAGGTAAAAATGAGGGTAGATCTGTTTAAAATGTGAAAGATCCTCCCAAGTTGTGTCCTGTAATAGTAACCCATCCCATTGAATGAGTAATTGAGTCACCTCTACCTATGCCGTAAAATTGCTCTTGAGTCTAAAACACACAGAGGTTAAACCAGTAAATGGTCTTCATAGAACCCTGATGGCAAAGCCAGTAGTACAGCAGTCGATCCTTGAGCTAAATGTAAGCATGATACATGAAAAACATCATGTATTCGAGACCCTTGTGGTAGTTCCAACTAATAGCAGCTGCTGTGACAGTTTATGATGAGTATTACCAGAGATTGTGGTCTGTTTGTAGGGTCTCAATTTGATAGATATCCACTCCTCTACAGAATAAATGACTTCAGTACAATGCTTGATTGCAAATCATTTCATCCTATCTTGAGCAACTTTAAGCTTTGTCTTTAAAATTAATAAAATCTAATCTCTAGTGGAAAGTTCCATATGAATCGCTTCCGAAGATAAATTCCCTCTAGTATACATGGGAATGGTAGGAGGTTTTCTGCCATAGACTGCTTCAAAAGGTGTCAAACGAGCTCCTTCATGTTGAGATGTATTGTAGGAAAACTCAGCCCAAGGTAAAAATTTATACCACTGGGATGGACTATCCATGACAAAGCATTGTAAGTATTGTTGAATAGTTCTATTCAAAACTTCAGTCCACTCATCAGACTGGGGATGCTAAGCTGTACTATAAGACAACGTAAAGTCACTAAGATGAAATAAGTCTTTCCAAAAGCCACTCATGAATATTGGATCCCTACCTGAAACAATGGATCTTGGGAAACCATGTAACTTAACTACCATCTGTATAAACAATTAAACCACCTTAGTAGTAAAAAATTGGAGTCCAAGGCTCCCAAATGACAATATTTGGACAATCGGTCCACCACCACCAAAATAACTAAAAAACCATTAGACTTAGGGAGACAAGTGATGAAATTCATGGAAATATCCCCCTAAATCTGTTTGGGTATTGGCAAAGGTTGCAATAACCCAGCTAACTTTTGGGTAGAATACTTGGTTTATTGACAAACAATACAATCTCTAATAAATAATTCCACATCATGTTTCATTCCTAGCCAATAAAATTGTTCTATAATTCTCTTATATGTTTTAAGAATACCAAAGTGTCCTGATAAAGGAGTGGAATGAAACTCCTATAAGATAGTGGGAATCAGTTTAGAAGTAGAAACCAAAAAGAGTCTACCTTTGTTGTACAATAAACCCTAATTCCATTTCAATGGCCACTTCAGTTGCTGACCTCGCTCCAACTTATATATCAAGTCAATGAAAGTAGGAAGTTGAATGTATACCTGCTTGATAGTGTTAGATATATGCAATAAAGGCATGGAAGTAACCAATTGCATAAGATTACCATCATACTAACGAGACAAAGCATCGGCTACAACATTTTCTTGTCTAGACTTGTATGTAATAGTATAATCATACCCTAAAAGCTTGGTTAAGCATATGTGCTACTGAGGAGTAGAAATAACCTAAGTGAGGAGTTCCTTAAGGCTTCGATGATCTGTTCGTATAGTAAAGTGTGATCCTAATAAGTATTGCCTCCATTTCTTAACTGCTTCCACCACTCCAAACAACTCTCGAACATAAGCTGATGACTTAATCAAATGGACTGGCAATTTCTTACTAAGTAAGAAATTGGACGTTCATCTTGCAACAAAACAGCTCCATGCCTAATCTAGAAGCATCTGTTTCTAAAACAAACTTTTTGTGAAAATCTAGTAATACCAATATGGGAGCTGACACCCAAGCTTGTTTAAGGGAGTTAAAAGCACCCCGAGCTTGCACTGACCAGTGGCAAGCATCCTTCTTCAATAGATCATTCAAAGGATTGGCAATCAAAGGATATGATTTGATGAATCGTCTATAATATCCGGAAAATCCCAAAAAAGCTCTTAGCTGCTTCAAAGTTGTTGGTGTTGGTCAAGCTTGTATTGCTGCAACCTTAGATGGATCAGGTTGCACACCATGATAAGATAAATATGTCTAAGATATTCAATTGTATCTTGACCAAAAACACACTTAGATTTCTTAAGATATAGGGTGTTAGCTTGTAATGTAGCTAATACTTGATCTAAATGTGCAATATGTTCATCCAAAGACTTGCTGTAAACAAGGATATCATAAAAAAAAATATATATTAGAAATTTTTGTGAAAAAGGTTTAAAAATTGAATTCATCATGGATTGAAAAGTGGCTAGTGCATTGCTAAAGAAAAAAGGCATCACAAGGAACTCATAGTGTCCTTCGTGAGTGCGAAAAGCGGTTTTGGAAACATCCTATAGAGCCATTCGAATCTGATGGTAACCAGTACGTAAGTCTAACTTATGAAAAATCACAGCTCCATATAATTCATCAAGAAGTTCATCAATTGTGGGTATAGGAAATTCATCCTTAATGGTAGCCTGATTAAGAGCCTTGTAATCCACATAAAATAGCCATGAACCGTCTTTTTTCTTAACCAATAAGACTTGAGACGAAAAAAGACTATTGCTCTATTGAATAATGCCTTGTTCAATCATCTCATGCACCTGACGCTCAATTTCCTCCTTCTGGAAATGTGAGTAACGATAAGGCTTCACATTCACTGCATCCACCTCATTTACTAAGTGAATGTGGTGTTGAATAGATCTCATTGGATGCAGTGATGAAGGTGGCTCAAAAATTGATGAAAATCTACCTAATAGTTCTTCAATAGAACTATTGTTGGTGGTATTAAGTGAAATAGAATCCATCTGAGCCACAAGTATGCGGCAAAAGGCTACATCATGAAGCTTAAAGAGCCGCCTTAACTGATTATGAGAAATTAGTTGTGCTAAAACAGATTGATCACCAACCAGAGTGATCTGAGATCCCCTATTGGCAAATCACATGATTAACCCATTGCAATCAATTGTGATAGGTCCCAATCCTCAAAGCTACGAACACCAAGGACCACTTTAGCTCCTTGAATATCCAAAATGTAAAAGGTATCTTGAAACATAAATCCTTGAATATTCATGTTAACAAGTTTGCATTGACCTTGACATGTTAGATTTTGTCCATTCCCCAACATGACATTAAATTATGAAGCAGGAGTTATAGGAAGACCTAAATGTTTTGCAACTCGAATTGTGAGTGCTGCTTGAATCAACAAGCACATAAACATTTCTAGAATTAATAATTCCTTGAAACCGAAGTGTTCTAGGAAAAATATCCCTATATAAAACATAATAACTAATAGTACAATGCATAACATCTTCCTCAATCGTTTCTTGAACATCCTGTATCTCACTCACATCATTGGCATCAGAAAAAAAAGCAATAGAACTTTTGCTTTGCATTTGTGATTTCGACTAAATTTTTCATCACAGTTAAAACAAAGGCCTTTCTCATGCCTTGCTTGCATCTCTTTAGGACACAAACATTTAATAGGTAAAGGAGTAGGAGTAGAAGTAGTACCTGCTTGAGAAGATTTATTTGATACTAACTTTTGTGGTTTTGAAAATCGCAATGGTGTTGAACTGTATGTGCAAGAAATGGTTTTAAAAGATTTAAACCTAGTTGATTGCTCCTTAAGTTTATCTTGATGCATTCTGGCTAACCATATAGCATCCATTAAATCTTTGGGTTTAGAAATTTGTGCCTCACATCTTAATGCAGGAATTAATTCGAAAATGAAACATTTAAGAAGAAATGACTCTGGTAAGCCCACAGTTCTGTTGGATAATTCCTTAAATTGTGATTGGTAATGTGAAACAGATGATGTTTGGGTTAATTTGGCAAGCATGCCCTGAACATCTTCATTACCCAATGGTCCAAATCTTTTTTGAAGGGCTTTGGTAAACTTAGTCTAAGAACTAAGTTGTTTGTTCATGTACATCCATTTGTACCAATTTAAAGCATCTTCCTCTAGGGCAAAAGAGGTAATTGTGATTCTCTGCTCATCGAGAATGTTGTGGAAAACAAAGAACTAATCCACCTGGAAAAGCCATCCTAATACATCCTCCCCTGAAAAATTTAGAATCTCTAACTTGTTCCCTTTTAGTAAATTCCCATATTGACTGTTATTACCCGAAAATGATGAATCTTGTTCATGATTATTAGAATGATTGGATCCAAAAGATTCTGATTCATTTCCATTTTATCAATTTACTCAAACTATCCTAAATAGCAATTAAGGTCTTCTTCATAGCATCCATTTCATCCATAGATTCGCGAGAACGGGTAATAGGAGAAATAATGGAAAAAATCACAAGGACGAGAGCACCAAATGTTATACTTTAGCCTAGCCCACTTCTGAGTATAATAGCTTCATTACAAACTGTAAACAACGTCTCCTACCTAAGGAAGTCAGATGAAAGCAAACCTTAACTCTACTCTGTCTTTTTCACACGATGGATTTATCAAGTTCCAACTATGGATTTATGTATATTAGTTTGAGACAGAAAGTATGGCTATTAGAGGAAGCCACCAACTCTAACACTTGCTCTTTCTAGTAACCGGGTTCATCATCTATTTCATTCATCCTCTTTCTTTTTGTACATGTACAATAGTTAAAACTACTTTCTATGTGATATTATGTAAGAACAACAGTCAAAAACTAAATCAACTATTCAACAACTATATTTGTAAATTATATGTACTCCATGGAAGTAAAATCCTTAAGCCACTTTGGCTTGTTTCTAGATCTGTGTAGTTCGGTTGTAACACACATACACTGTATAAGATGTCTGGTTTGCATGCAATAGATACATGCTATAATAGAATTTTTAACTTACCTTTATACCCATTTTTATTTACTTTTACATAAAATTTGTATCCTATGAAGCCTATAAAATATAAGATATCTTGTAAAACTTGTAAATTTTTTTATAACTTCTAAAAAAGAATCAGAACTAAAACATATACGGTAACATTTAAGTAACACCCATCCTGAACCTTTTAGACTACATAAGATAAATCAGTTCAGATTTCTGTAGCTTTACACGTTTATCTGGGGTTTCAATTTACTACGCAAATTCAAAAATGGCTCCTACATTAGCTCTTATTCCCTTTTCTAATTAACGTAGGAAGTTCCAATCTGATTAATTTTATATTTTTCCTACACCTAGGATTACAATGGCCGTGATCAAAATTATTAGAGCAACTTCCACGTTCCACATGCTAAAGAATTGCCAGACTTCTTTTTCTTCGATCACGTTTCACCTCATTTTTCTTCTTGAAATCTTTTGTAGTTGACTGGAATAAGACGATCAAAGGTGGAATCGAATTCTCCCTCAAAATCGGAATCGTCAATTCTTAAGAATCACATTCCTAGTAATTAACGATTTCGGCTTTTAAAAACGCAACCAAACATAAGAATAGGAATGAAACCCAGAACTGCGATTTTATTTCGGATTCATTTCTGTATACAAACATAACATAAAAACTGTGCATTGTAACAAATCAAATTCAGGACTTTTAAACATTATTTTTGTGATGTTGACGTGGAGCATTGAACTGGACACTGCTTTTTTTAGATAGAGCATTACTTGCATCGATAGTTATATTAAAATGGCTCTTTTCATTTTGTATCTTGTTCTTTGTTAGAGCTCTATTACCTTTAACTTATTGCGTTTTTTTCACTTTATTATTTATACCTTATGTATCATTTTTTATGCTTTTTATTATTTTACTTCATAGTATAAGATTCATTAAATCAAACTTTAATATACCTATCATATTTTATATTTTCTTTTAGTTTCCCTTTTTAAAACGTGGATTGACTTTTTGAGGTTTTTTAAGTGAAAAGGTTACGAAAACACTCTATACGGGGCATTGCTCCACATGTGGTAATGTGTGGTGAATTATTTAGATACTGTAACTACTAATTAATTCCATACCAATAGAGTAACGCCAATATCAGCTATGATTACTCCATTTATAATGTTTAAACTAACATAGGATTTAAATGCACATATGGACGCCATATTGAAAGTTGCCTCCAAATGTTTGAAAATGGTGGATGTTATATTTGTTCAATATAAGTATTGGGTTCAAATCTATTCTTTCTTATTGTAAAGAAAAAAAATTATAGGATTTGAATTTGAGTTAATCTCAAATTGAAAATTTAACTAATGGATATGCATTTAGAGAGGAAAGGACGGTAAGTACCCAATGGGTGATCCTTTTACAATAATTAAAAGAAAGAAAAATAGTTAGAATATTTGGCAATTTTTATAAAATATTGCAAATTAACTTTGTGGGGGCAATGGATAAGAACTTAAATGCAATAACAAACAATTTTAAACTGTAATTTTTTAAAAACACTTCCATTTATGATGAGGTAGAAGTAGTAGCCAACAGGAAACATAGCAAATGGGATAGATTGGTCTGTGTCAAGATTCAGTTTTATTTTTTTTTGACCCAATCTTTAAGGAATAAGCTTTCGCCTTGGACAATGAGCTACATTGGTTTTATGGAAAATTTCATTCATTTAAGCCATCAAGCAACAATTTTCATATATTGGGTAGGTTTCAGATTTGTTTTAACTTACTGTAAATATTTCTATTTTGTATGTCGTTTGTGACATTTGATTGTCTTTTCATTTACCTTTTGTATTTAAGTTTTAAAGTGTTTCTTTTTTTTTTTATAGTTTTTCGATGTTCTATTTTTGACATCTTCTAAACTACTTATATGTGTAAGCCATTGGGCAAAAAGAACATCTAACTATTCAGTAAACACATTTTTGAGTTGTCTTGCTTGTATTTTCCCAAAATTTGAACTTACTATTATTTTCGATCTTTGGAAGTCATCTACCTAGGTTAATTTAGAATCAATAGGTATTTAAAAAATCATACTTCGACATTCATACATGAATAATGGTTATGATAAACTCTAAATTTTGCTGTGTCATCTTTTATCTAAAATTTTTAGAGAAATATCCTTAAATTATTTTTATTATTTTTTAACCTGTAATACAAAACTTAAATAAAAAAATATATTGATAAATAAAAAAACAACTAAAAAAATAGCATAGTGATAAAAAAAAAAATCTTTAACATTAAAAGGTGTGTAAAGAATCCCTTAAAGAAAAAAAAAAAGGAAGAAGCCTATAATTTAAGTGGAAAACACCAAAGAATCGGGTAAAGATGACAAAAAAGACTAAATTAGTCCATTGCGTGCATGGAGTATTTTACAATTTCAGACACACTATTCCTCCAAAGAGACCCTAGGATTTTCTACCTAATGAAAATGACAATAGATACATAAAGATAAAAAAAAGTCAAATACTAAGACACACAATAGGAAATAACTTATATGCAAAGATACCCAATTGGAAAGTCATAGTGTCGATAAACAGTTTTGGTCATAGGCCTCCTAGGTCCAATCTAACCTCTTCATGAGCCAACTTGTTAAGCCTTGGACCAAACTATTTGGATTATAAGCCAACCCTAGATGAGAATTGCAAGGTTATACTAGATTGTCTTACTTAGTAGTGGCTTGGCGGCCCTTTACCATTTTGATGGCTAACCCTTAAGGTAGTTTAAATATCTAAGGCAAGTAAACCATTTTACCGATTATCTCCAAATTGCATGGTAGACTTTTATAAGGTTTCAATTTGCAAAACTGCACTTGCTAAGTCCTCTTAACTACACTTTTCTAAACAATCAGGAGGTAACTTCCTTATGAGGTTGAATTACTTGTCCAATCAATAATGAGGTTATTACTATAAACGCCCTTATCAACTTCAAGTAGGATGGATTCACTCCCTTAATTCTTTAACCATCTCAATGTCGATTTATTTCTATATACTTAATAACTTAAGCTTCAAAGTAGCCATGTCATACAACCCTTCGGTGCTCACTAACGGTATTTTATCTTGCAGGCCCATGAATCAACAATTAAAGGCTTGACTGGCTTAAAAATATGGGTTACAATTCTAATAGATTGATATTCTCAATAGGTGAAAATCGCGTGGAATAGTGAGAATATAACAATCCTAATACAATCCATTACTCCATTTATGTGCTTAAATTTCTTTCTTATAATAGTCTCAAGTAAATAAAAGGGAATAAATTTTATGACTCTCCAACTTGGCATGAATTCCCATAACTCGATATACCTTACATAAATAAAATTTGTTATGAAGCTCCCTTGACACAGTCTTACAAATTTACCTTCCCCATATCATGCACATACCCATGAGCCCCCTTACACCCTTACATCTTAGGGTGGGCGCAGATTAGTTTAGTTCATTTTTCACTCAAATTAAATCAAATCATAATTTAAGGCTTGTTTTTTTTTTCTAAAACAAATCGTTAAATAACAGTTTGGTTCATATTAGAAATTTTTCAAATCTTAAATAATTGTTTGGTTCTGTTTGAATTATGAATTAAATAAAAAAAATCCGATAAAAAAGACTTATTTTATGTTTGCAGATATTTAAATATTAAAATCACTCTAAAAAGTTTAATTTAATTCTCAATAAAATACTTTATAAATCTATCACATTCATAATACATAATCCTTCATAAAATCATTTAGTTATTAACATAATACACTCATTGACTAATACATAGCACAGCATAATCTATAGTTCTCTGAAAAGTCATTCAATCAATCATCTACTAATAAATTTGGCAAAAAAAAAAAAAATAATAATCATCTACCAACAAAAGTCATTTATGAATAAAGTGATCTACTCATAGAATATACAATGAAAAATTAATATGTAATGAGATATATAACTAAATAACAAAATCCATACTCCCCAAAGTTTAAACAATTAATAAAAAACAACATTAAGTTACGAACAAAAGAATACATATTAAACCCAAAAAACAATTTAAAGAAAGGAACAAGTTATTATTAATCAATATTCATTGTATAATAAATATCATAAAAAAATCACAAAAATGTATATGATCTTTAATCAATCATCATTACAAAGTGTATAATTATAAGTAAAATATTTTTATGTTTGTCTAAAATGATTTGTTTAGTTTTACAGATTAGTTCAGTTTTCCCCTTTAAACTAACTATAAATTTATGAATTAATTCAGATTAAGAATTTTCTAAACCAATTTTTTTAAAAAAAATCATATTTTTGGTCTGGTTTGATTGCAGATTGGTTCAGTTCCATTGGTTTTTTTGCCCACCCCTACTTATATCTACATGGCATTATTCATCTAATCTAATAGTTATGCCATCTATGATCATTAACCTCAAGGACACCTCCTCACGATTCTCAGCCTAAACATACTAAGTCATTGAGTGTGTCTTGTGCCATCAAATTTCTACCATCCTTCATGCTCCTTTACTTTAATGTTTCATAAGACACCTAAATAAAGTAAAACAGATTTTTTCATAACATAGACAACATGTTTGTTAAGCACCATCTTATGAAATAGAACAATTTTTTAATCTTGACTCCTCCAATTATAGACAAACATCCACATGACATAACTAAACTACCAAATTTCACTAAATTACAAAAAACAATACAATTAGTCAAACTAACAAATAAAACATTATAAGTTAACTTTGAGGCAAATTTTACCTATATGGTATACTTTGTTCATTATGTGGTTTGACTTCATCTTACACCAACAATGCTTTGTCTCTAGCCATCTATATAGGGCTAATTTGCAGGAGCTTATAAGTCTAGAATTTATCTTTTCAATAATAGATATAGAAAACACTCCTAAAATCTAATACTTAAAGCATAGATTTCCTTTAATTGTCGAATGTTAGTAAAAGCACACCGTCCTCTCACTTAACACGTACCACATAAGCATAAGCTTTATTTTATCATCTCACACTTAGCTTTGAGTTTTGCCTCTCTAGGCACTTTGATCTCATGTGATCCTATTGTTTATGGGTATACAATACCTTGACTACTAGATCTCTCATTTAAGTCTAACCTCCAATACATGGTCAATCTCTAGCAATTACACCATTTACAACCTTATGTGTGAATCACATCTCACAATATAATTAGTCCCCACTCAAAAAACTTTTTCCCTTTCCTCTTAACATTGTCATATATCATAGTCGTTTTAAATTTGTAAGATAAAGCGGTAGATCACATGACGAGATCATTGGTTGGTCTTTCATCTCAATCTTAACATCATTTTTTTTTTCAAAATATTAGTTAGAGACAATAGATGTTAAATCCAAAATATACTATCTTAATGATAACCTATCATTTGTCTAAAGTGAGAGTAAATTTGCTTTGATACCACTTAATATGCAAGAAACCTTATCATAGACAGCTTAATCAATTTATTCTATATTTTCATAATTGTCTTCTCTCTATTAATAAATCTTGCAAAGCATGACATGTTAATTGGTTAGCTATTAGGAATTTCGCATTAGTTTTGCTAACACATTGTTCTTCATGGATGTTAGTTGCTAATAAAAGCCTTCTTTAAGCTTCATTGCATTGCATTCACATTTATCAAAGTCCAAAATTTAGGCAACTATTAGATATCCCAATATTATATTTAGTAGCTATCTTTTACCGATTTGTTGGATAGGATTTGGAGTTTTTGTTGTATATCAAAACATGTACAATTATAAGCAAGTGTTTTCAAAACCCGAGTTGACTCGCTCACTTCAATTTGGTTGAACTACTTGGCCTTAAGAACGGTTCGATTCAACTATGGTTCAACCTAGTTTTACTATTGACCCTTGACCCTCTAGCATGGCTGGTCAATTGGGTCAAATCCTTGAGTAAGGCCTTATAAGACATAACAAGTAAGAAAAAAAAGACAAAGGGACATGAAATTTATGTAAAAACTTAAAAAGAACAAGGGTAAAAAAAAATCAGGTATAAGACGGAAGCAATCTAATATAAAAATAATTGTACAATAATTCTTTTACAATTTCATAGCACATTGTTTCTCTAATATAGTCCTTAGGATATTATGCTTTCTCGCTTATTTTATTGATAAGCATAACTGTATGCATAAGATTCATATGAAACCAAACCAAATACATCTATTGTAAAATAATTCAAGTAATAAGAAAATAAAAATTAGGAAATTGTAAATAACATACAATATTAATTTCGTCATTTATTTCTTTACTGGAATACTATTTCATAATAACATCCATGTAAATTTAAGACAATAACTCAACACTAATCATAAAATACCTTCATGTAAATATATTTAAAAGATCAATTATGGCACATTACAACCTTTTAGATTTTTATCAGGATATGAACATTTAGAGATGACCATTACTTAGAGCCTTTGTTGATTGCAAAAAGATAGGTCTGAGAGACTTTTATTGAGGGTGTGACAAATGAGAAAGTATTCCCACATGAAAACCCCAATTTTTATGTGTTGCATTCTTAATGAAGGAAAAAGAAAAAAAAAAAGATTCAATGGTACCATTCATCACATGTATGAACAACTAGTGTATAAATGCCAATAAAAAGGTGACGTGTATGATAAAAGAAATGGTAACATGAAGAAAAAGATTCAACCGGAATCACAAGGGAAAAATCAAAAGGTAATGTTTTCCTTAATTGGAGGTTTTGTTATAAATAGGTAAGGCAAGCTACTTTGTTAACAATTGTTTTAATGACATTTTTATTAATAATATTTTTATAAACTCCACTCAAGCTTAAAGACCTAAAACTCCACATACAGAGATATTGTCTTTTGGCTTGGCACGCTGATTTTATCCTTGGTGTTTTAGGTGATTATTCATCTTGAGAGTACTCTCTACTAAGAATACTTAACTTTGGAATTCTAATGAATTCAAAATCATTACATCAAAAGACATATCAATGTTTAGAGTTCCACTACTTTATATATGAGGAATATCTCAATCTTCCTCTATTGACTTCCTCAATGGTTTCGTCGCTCCGATCAAGGACCCACTAGGTAGCAAGAACTCTAAAAGTACTCTAGTAAAGATTTAAGAGGCATCCCCTTTTGTGGCAATTTTGCTTGGGTAGCACTTAGTTCTCCTACTTCCAATTAACGTATTGCTTTAATACCAGCTGTAATGATTGAAACTCCATATACTAAGGTATTATTCGCTTTAGCGAGATGTATTGCATGATTTTATCTTTAATGTTGCTTTCTTAATTATAATCCATTTTCGAAGCGATCTTCATTGAATACATGTAAATTGGAGTTATAATGAAAACTAAGCTATTATGCAAAAATCATATTGATGTTTACAGTTTTACATCTTATATGTGAAAGATAACTCAATAAATCGAGAAATTGAAATCTAAAGGAAAAAAAAAAAAGAAAAAAACGAAAAAGTATTATATAAAATTTTCCTTGTAGCAATGCCTATGCCTTGTGCGTTAATTCATACCTCTTAATGTAGATGTGATGCTAGTGCCAGTTTATGTAGAGTAGGGTTAAAGAATGCCTCCTCCACTTAGTCCACGTGGGCTTTCTTTAAAACTTCACTTTTGTTCTTTTGGCCAGACTTTAAAATGTTACTTGAAATTTCTTTTCCAACGATTTTCCTATTTTTAATTTAATTTCGGTGCCCTAGGGTATCAAATTGAAATAAGGCATTGACGAATCCACTTTGATGACATATGCTTTATTCCGGATATGAATATAAAGAAATAAATAAATAACACAGCTGTATTTAAAAATAAATATATTTTTAATTGGAACTTTTATTTATTTATTTATTTTTTGAAGATGTGAATTTCTTGTATATAAAATGATTAACGGACTATATGTCTAAAGATATGTATAATCAGAAATATCTATTTTATTCTTCTTCATAAAAGTTGTTTCCTTATTTTCTCCTTTTTTATTATTAATTTTTCCATTTTGTTTCCTTCGTGGTTTTTCAAAGGGTCCGAGAGTGACACCTAAGAGGGAGCAGCAATAATGCAAGTGGAGACCATGATTCCATTACTACACTCTAAACTTAGACCTTTAGACTTCTTATTTCCTTCAATTGATTAAAGCGCCATCGATAATGAATTCAAGTGATTAATTATGTGCACGACAAGAAATCTTATCACAAAAGATAAATTGAAGAAGGTCTTCTTTTTAACTTTGAACTATCAAGGAATATAATTATAAATTATAGAGTTGGTCATTGCCAATTATATGATTAAGAATTTAAGTGATTATTCAATAGGGTAACAAGTTAAACATTGAGTCAAGGAATATGTGATAAAGAACCTACTAATTTCATAAATGAGTTTTGAATGGAGTAAGAAACTTGGACAATACATATAACTTTGTTTAAATTCTTCCCTGAGATTTCATCCTATCTCGTTCACTATAATAAATTTGATATTTAGATACAGAAATTTTGTAATGAAAATTTAATAAAATAGCTTATGTCTCTACAAATAAAATTAGGGATGATGATTTTACGATAAAAATTTAGTTTGTAGATAAAAATTTTATCTTTAAAACCCAATTTTCTTATAGTGATGATTAAACAAGATCAAACTCCCTATAAAGAAGTCAATGATATTGTAACCTAGTGACATCTCTCTTATCTCTTAAGTGAGAGATACCAAGTTTAAATCCCCTCTTTCTCGTTGTAATGGCAAAAAAAAAAAAAAAAAAAAAAATTGAACTCCCCATAAAAGAGACTTCTTTAATAACGTCATTTGAAACAATCAAGCATGGATTAACAAGGGCCAATAGGGGCTCGGTCCCCAAGCTTGGAAAATATCAATTTTTTAGCTTTACAAAAAATAAAGAAATACATATATTATGGAGCAAGTTAAAATGATAAAATTAAATTCATTCACTATAAATTATATTTAACTAAATAAATTATCCAAGATTGTTACTTTTATTAGTACTATATCATAAATAATAATTTCAATATCTATGTTACAAATGTTTCATCCGATCATATAATTATTTGTAAATATCACCAAATACATAACTTTGTTTAATAACATTTTTTTATAATTATTGTCATGATGTAAATTATTAAATGATCGATTATCGACTAACTTATATTCCAACTTTTTTCAATATTGTTAGTTAAACAAACATGTATAATTACTATGAAAAAGCAATTATAGAATACCAATATTCATATAAATTTGCTCTTTTTTTTTCTAATTACAGTTTTTTGTTGAAATATTTTTTATAATCTATTTTTGTTGAAAGTAAATTATATAAGTTTTATATATTAATTTTTTTCAATAAATTTATAGATAAATATAAATTAATAGACATGCTATATGAAAGGTTGGAAAAGAAAATCATTCTACACATATAAGATGCAATGAATCTGGCTCCCCAACTATCTGATTTTGCTTCCATCCCTTAAACTGATCAATGTTTTTTTACAAACATTTTAACAAAATGATTCAATAATGGTCTTGTACTTAATAAAAATCATCTTTTTAACGTTGCTTGGACTTAATTAAAACCTATAAGTTTGTTTTTAAGATTAGATTTTCTATATGAAAATTTTCATAAGAACTAAGTTTTCTCTCAATATCCGAAAACAAGTACCATTGAAAAACCACCTGAAAACAAGGACCATTCTTTTCTTCAATCCTTAGTATAAATAGAGATTTGCTAAATTGCCAATCAAATCTCTAAACAGAACTGTATCCTGGGAGAGAATTGCCGACCAATTTCCCCTAAAAATTTGCGTGTTGAAAGGCAATGATTCCATCATGTCTCCAAATCTTCATTCAGATTCCTGCTATGTTATTAGAATTTCTTGAAAGGATTAATAACCAGCAATTGTCTATGATATTAATGACCAAGAGACATTTTGGAGTGTAGACCAAATGAGGTAGCGCTTGGGTGGTAATTTTCTATAACACATTGAGTTGAAGAAAACATAGTACACCATGTTTGGTTTATCAAACAAGTCTGATATTGGACACAACATCTTTTTAGTATGAACAAATTTTAAAATTTTTGTCACGTAAATTTGATGGTACAAAAATCTTGCAAGTGGATAAAATAAAATTTCTAATCACTACTACCATCATCATCCCTTCCATTGTCGCCATCAGCATTGCCGAGCAACCACCATTACCCTTACCACTTCCACATTAAAATCAAAATTTCTTATACTATACTTAGCATACTAAATAAGATACAAGAAACCGTATTGAATTGTTTTCTTTATGTTATATAATATTGCTTATTTTATCATTTACTGCACAGGATATTGAAAATTACACACTACTTTATTCTTTTTGTTCTAGTCTTTCAAAATTGACCTTAAAGCTTAATTAATTAATGATTTGAAAGGGGGAAAAAAATATCTTTAAAAAGTTTGCGCCACTACTCCATTAGCTTTTCCAATTTCCAAATATTTAACTGTTAGTTTATGATGATGCAGCTTTAATGATTTGGCAAGTTAATATTCATTCTTTTAATCTTTAAATACATTAATGTATTGGTAGTCTCAATACTTCTAAAAGTGCAAGCTTCATTCTTGTCGAGAGAGTGATACACAAGAAGTAATCAATCTTTAGAATGTGTATTATATTTGACATGAGAAATATATATATATATATATTAATCGCTAATGTTAATGATTAAAAACCCAAATCTATATCTAAGTCGCTTACTGTATATTCGGTTAATTGCTTAATTAGATTGGAAATGTATAAAAAAGCTTATTTAATATCTCATTATATGCTTGGTTATGTCACTTGTGTGCATGTCGACTTATAAATGTAGAATGGCTCGATCATAAATTTTCAAAATAAATCATACTTCTGAAGAAGGATTTGCAAATTATTAGATTTGTTTTATTTCAAAGGTTTTTCTTTCTTAAAAAGGAAAACAAATTTGATTATTCGACCAAGAACACATGATAGGCCTAAATCCATATAGTTTTATTATCCCACTATTATTCTCCTAAACAATGATATTATTCAAAGGCCAAATTCAACTTCACAAGCTCTAACTCAAACTTATAGATAAGTGCTCTTGCTTTACTCTCCTACTTTCTTGAACAAAAGTAGGATTTTAACTAACTATTTACTTTCTTGGTTTGCAAGTCATATTGATCAAAAGAACAAGTAAATTCAAGATTGCAACTCTCTTACATAATGATTTTCAAGGGTGTAAAATAGCTACCCCTTTCTTCCTTGTTATTCGCATTTAAAGTCATCGCCTTTTATGGTGACAACTAGTTGAACTAATCACTATATCTACTAAATATAACTATTCTTCTATTCAATCTGTTGTATAACAAGTACTAGCTAGATACAAACTACTATGTAAAAGTCCATTTCATATAGTAGTTACTAGGTCACTTTGGTTTATTCTGAGCCCTATCTATAACAGATGCCCCTTCTAATATAAACAACCTTACCCCCAATATTGTTGTCATAATAGATGGACTAAAGTTGTACTTAATCTTCCCATATCATATACTATGGAAGTAAACCTTCCTATTGCACTGAAACCTGGTGTATTTGAAACCCTTGTTGAGAAATAGTCTAAGTTCCCAATATACACAATGGAATTGTTAATTAATGTTCTAATTTTTTTTCTTGATTTTATCTTTCAATCACTTAGGCAATCAATAATATAGTATAAGAATCAAGTACATGTAGTATTCCCAAATTACCACAATTACTAGAAATTACTCTATCCCTATTATTAGACCGTCAATATTGAGTAAAACTAATTAAGTAATAACTAAACTAACAAAAGCCACAATCAAGATGAAAAAGATTATTAATTCTCTTGAGCTATGAAATTTCTCATTAATATCATTCTCAAGAATATTAATTCCTAATTCTAAGTTGATCAATTGAAATTTCTTCCTAACCAATAGCCTTAGAAGTGCATTAAGATTTATGAATGCTCTATTAGGTTTAACTTTGATATAGAAGATTTATATCATCTTATCTTTAAGATTGCACGTGATTCTCTCCAATTAGATAGATCTTTTCAAACAAGCAATTTCTAAATTAACTACATGAAATCTATTTTTGAAAAAGTACTTCAAAAATATTACTTTAAGAAAAAAACATGAGAAACTATTAATTCATTTAAACAAAACAATTCCAATTACATAATTGACTAACGGGTTATCAAAATCTAGAATTAGAAGTCTACTCTTTCTTAGATCTAATAATCAAATCACTAATATATATAAGAATGTGAAATATATGAGCAAAATCCTTATGGTTGATATTTTTTGTAATCTCTAATGATCTCAATTGTTCTTGACTTGATCTTTTCTCTTTCTCTACCTTACCTCAGAAGTTCTCAAATTTGCCAAAAATTCTCTCATTTTGAATCTAAACTCCATTTATATTTATGTTAGAATCTAGTTCAACACGAGTCCCAGCATGATCATGTTCATGGCCATGTTGCGTTGACTTCAAAATATCTCATCAAATCTTCTCAACATGATCTTAACACGGTTGTATTCATAGGTCATGTTCTTCATATTGAACCTTTTTAAAATCTTTTCTTGGTTCAACATGACTGATAGCATGGTCATGTTACAAGTTGTGTTGGTCCTCTATTCTCACCATAACTCCAAACATGGTCATGTCCTAACTATGTTGTCTTTTAATTGGGTTCCAATCTCAATACAATTAGCTAGCATGATCATGTTATAGCTATGTTGGTTAATCTTGACAAATTATTCACGAAATGACACAAAACTTATTCAAATTCTTCCTTAAATCTTAAATAACACTTTAAAGACCTTAAACTACAATCTTATCTAATTAAATACCAATTTCAAAAAATGATATATATATATATATATATCAAAAGTACAAATAAAAGATCAAAATATCTTAAGTATTAGTAAAGGATGATTATTCCATGGTCTCTACTACCAAGTCAAGAGAAGGTACAATAGATTCATGCACTTGTTTAAAAAATTTACTCATGGGATACCTTATGAATGCGAGCCAACTCTAGTGACTATACTTCATAAGTAGAGATACCAGTCTTTCTTAAAATAGGAAAGGAAGCATTATATTTTTTTAGAGAGTTCATAAGTATACTCTAGAGACACTAAAAGTTGTTTATATCAAATTCCTCATAACCTTAAGTCTATCTACATATAACATCAATATATGTTGTACCACTTATATCTCATCCCTGGTCCTTAATCCCTGCTTAACAGCGTCTACCTTTGTAATTCATCTAATATAACAAGGAAGTGCAAGAGGTAGCCTTCCATAAACTACATCAAATGGAGTCATTTGTGAACCGTTGTAAATAAAGTTATTAAAAACAAACTTTGACTAAGGTAAAATTTTGGCCTAATGTTGAGTAATATTCATTGTGAAACCACATGAATATTGTTGGATAATGCAATTAAACACTTCAGTTTGACCATTGGTTTGGTTTGAGAACAATAGGAACTACTTGAGGTCAATTTTATCCTACTCTAACAAAAAGCTCCTATCATAAATTACTTAGAAAGACAGAGTCCCCACCTAAAACAATACTCTTAGGATTTCCAAGCAGTTTAATAACCATCAACAAGAATAATGAAGGCGAATAGATGGTTGTAAAGTTAGAACCTAATGGTCCAAAGTTGGCAAACAGGTAACAAAACTCTCCGTGTATTAGTAAAGGAACTAATAAGCCTAAAGGTGATTTAATAGAATGCTCGACATGCTAACAAGTGGCACAATTATTGACATAATCCTCAACCATAGTCCTTATCCTTCCCTAAAAAAAAATCTAAAGCCCACATTATATAAATTTTCTTCGATCTAAAATAGTTTGCTCCTACAATAACATGATACTCTTCTAATAAACTAATATCAACTTGAGAAATTGTATAATCTCGTTATTAATTATAATAAGATCAGTCCCATCGACTATCCAACGGCTCACACTATATCCAACTATAATCAAATCACTAAAATAGTTAATATTCTAATTACTATATTTATTTTGCCGTTAGATAGTTGACTAGAAGGTCTCATCGATGAGACCGTAAAAGCTTCCAATCAACTTCAACCAAGGCAACGAAAAAAAGAAAGTCAAGTGCAACAATATGTAGACAAACTTACTACATATGCAAAATATACCATATTTAGACTGACTTAACATATTTAGATAAATTTATCATATTTGCATCAACCTATTCTATTTAGGCAAAACGTACATAATTACATAACAAGATCCTTATTTTAAGTCGCCCTATATCGACATACTCAGAATAATTTCCTATTAGGCTTCAACGGTACAAATTGAGATTATATTTAGATTCGTTAAATTACATCGAAACATCACAACATTTGATGGTAAGTTCATTTTAGATTACAACAGTCGATAAGTTCCAAAAGGTTATAACATTTGGAAAAGTGTTATATGAGATTTAATTAAATATTTCTCTTATTAATACATATCAATAGAAGTAGAGCTGGGCAAGTGGGTTAAATGGGCCAACCCGGCCCGACCCATGCGGGCTGGTGGGTTAAACGGGCCAACAAATTTTAACCCACTTTAATAAATGGGCCAAAATTTATAACCCTAACCCAACCCACTCGGGCTGGTGGGTTAAACGGGCCAGCCCACTAACTTGATTCATTTAAAATTTTGTTATATTCTTTTTTCAGGTTTTACGTTTTACACTAACCAATGTTTCAAATTGAAAATCAAATTTGCAATTCGAAAAGTAAACAACCAGAAATTCAGAAGTACTTATTGTAAGTATACACGAATGCAATATGCCTAACTTTGTCCAAACATGAAAGAGTAGCAACACAGTAAAATCTAATGAACAAGGAATAAATTCGAGAATGAAAAGCAAGAATTTCAACTAGATTAATCAAAGCGCATGGATGGAACGCAAGATGAGCAAACCCTAAATTTGGAACCATCTAAAAGAAATTCGTGAAGTGAAAACAATACATAGAAAGATTAGAGACAAACAGTTAGGGAGAGATCTGTGGTTGCACCCCCCACAACCACGAACCACCAGTTCACCAATGGCTTCTTCATAAATCATAAGCACACAAAGTCATACTAAAACCACAAGCTAATAGTTTCATTTAAAATCCATTTCACTCGCCATCTCATCATCTAAAAAAAAAAAAAGAAAAACGACTAAAAACACAATCCTTTCATGCATCCACCAAAAACATTTCTTCCCCCAAAAAACATGTCTTCCATCCATCAACCATCAATAACTACATTCGAATCCGCCTTTGACAATGCTACCTCAAGTCCTTTTGCACTTTCATCTACAAATCACCAAATACAAATAATATATATAATTAGATGGAATTATTGAAAGGTAAACATTGTAAATTAAGTACTTATAATATTAAAACAAGAAATTACCTTCCCATGCAAAGCCTTGTAACCAGTTACGTGTACATACTAAAGCTTCCACATTTTCAGGATGAAGAGAACTCCGGTACTTGGTAAGAATACGAGCACCAATACTAAACGCAGACTCAGATGCTACTGTAGTAATTGGAATACTAAGTACATCAGAAGCCATGATGCACAAATCTGGGTACCTTTGATGTTGAGTTTTCCAATATTCAAGCACATCCAACTCCGAATAGAAATTCATGTCCATTGCCGGTTCATCTAGGTAAAGATCTAAGGAAGATTTTCCAGTAGTCTCCACTTCAATTTGACAGTATTCCTACAATATTGAGAAAAAAAAAAAAGAGAGTTATCAATTTTGATCATTTAATAAGAAACATTACAATAAAAGAGAAATGAAAAAAAAAAAAGAGAGTAATTATTGAACTTACATCAAGAGTAGCAATATCTATCCCCAAACTCTTTCCAAGGACCCCAAGTACTTTACTTCTGTCTACAACTGCACCTCCAAGTCTTGGTTCAACTTCAGAAGATCCAGCTTGAGAGCTACTAGAACTTCCTTTACCTATCTTGCTCTTATCATAGTCCTCAAAGAGTTTGTATAATTTGCTCTTAATTTTAGCCAACTTCTCCCCAGAAGTAAGTGGATCAATCTTATTAAAGCAAAACTTCAAGAATGTGAACTTCATTCGAGGATCAAGGACAGCACCAAGTGCAAGAATAATGCTATATTCCCTCCAATACTTGTCAAATTTTTCTTTCATTTTAATAGACATGTCCTTTAAAACCGAATCCTCACTCATTGTATTGTCATTCAATAAACACTCAATTCTCCACACTTGTAAAAAGTACAAGTTTGAAGTTGGGTAAGTTGAACCAGACATCAAATTGGTGATGGTGTAAAAAGGACTCAAAAACTTGCACAACTTATGTGCTCTTTCCCACTCCTCCTCTGATGGACAAAATCTATAATTTGAATCATTCAATTGAAAGCAGGAAAAAGCACGCTGATATTTAAGAGCACTATCAAGCATAAGATAAGTAGAATTCCATCTAGTAACCACATCTAAGCGTAGCCCAACACAAGTATCAACATTTCCAACTTGTTTAACACACTCCAAAAATGTTTCATTCTACTATCTGACCCCTTAACATACTTCACACTCTCTCTTATCTTGTGTAATGCTGTGCTAGCTACTGTTAAGCCCTCCTTGACAATCAAATTAAGTATATGAGCACAACATCTAATATGGAAAAATTCACCATCACACAATAAAGTCCCATGTAATTTAAGCTGATCTTTCAGAAACTCTTGCATACGATCATTAGCAGATGCATTATCCAAAGTAAGAGAGAATATCTTTTTATCTATACCCCAATCTTTCAAAAAGTCAAATATTTTCTTTGATAATTCAAAGCCTGAGTGAGGAGGGGGCATATAACAAAAAGAAAGAATTTTATTGTTAAGCTTCCATTTACCATCCACAAAATGAGCAGTTAAGCACATATAACCCTCCCCAGTGCAAGCAGTCCATAGATCAGAAGTCAAACAAACTCTACCAGGAATTCCCTCCAAGACATTCTTCAATTTATTCTTTTCTGCTAAGTATAGTTTCATAACATCAGATGCAACTGTTTTCCTAGATATGGGAACATACTCAGGATAGAAAACTTGTACAAATTCTGTAATCCTCCTATATTCAATAAATGAAAATGGCAGATCATGTTCAATGATCGCCATTGTCAAAACATCACGAGCATGTTTGTAATCCACTTTTCTAGACTTTAATTTTCCAGATTGATCAATGATCATATCACCTATATCTTGATACTTAGCAATCAAACGACATTTTACTATATGTCGACTTAGAGTTGATGTCCCATATTTAGAACTACCCATAACATACTCTTTTCCACATCCATTGCACTTTGCTCTTTCTTTACCATCCTTTCCTATGCCTATCTTTGTAAATGATTGCCAAACATGAGAAGTACTTTGTCTAGGTCTCTTACCTTTACAATCATCGTCATCCAATTCAATAGATGATCTTGTACTTGTTTTGGATGGCATGGTAACAACATCAACCTCACAAGCTTCTAAGTCATCACTTGTATTGACACACTTGTTAGTAGTGTCGTTGCTTATAATATTATCCATGCTGCAAATAATGAAATAAACCATAAAAGTAAGAACAAATGATATAACAAATTAACAATAGTATGTTAAAAGAATCCAACTCCATGGGAAGGACTAAAACTGATCAAGGGTATATTGATCATTACATAAAGAATTATTAAGTAGCTCTATTTAAAAAGGAAAGTTGGGAAATTAAGGAAAGAAAAAGGAAGAAAAGAAAGATTGGTGAAAAGGAAATAAAAACGAATATGAATGCGTAGGCAATAATATATATGAAAATCTGCTGCTGTGGAATAGAATATACATAGTCATGTAGATGAAGGAATTAGTTATCGCACCATTGAGTCTTCACAAGAAACAAACATTGAAAAAGCAAGTGCACTTTTCGGAAGTGTGCGGACAGTTTGAGAAGGAATCAATATTTAGTAGAGCGACTTTGGCTCCACATGCAGATGGCTTATTAAATCTTATTTGGAATGAAATTTCTGCCATTGAATTCATGGTAGAGGGTATTATATAGTGATTATTTTTGCTTTTTATCAAAATTTGAATTATGAATTTTGTCATAATATATTAAAAGAAAATTGAAATATTCCAATTTTATTTAATTGGATTGATATCAAGAAAAGATACAATTACCCTTAAACTTTTTGTCAAAATAATTCTTATAATTTAAAATAAATGGACCAAAAATCACAAAGTGAATATCCAATTACTGTCATCATCTGTGGCCGATCCAACCCCAGGGAATTATTGAAAAAGTTAATCAGGGTCTGAAATTTAAATTACCATGAGGTCCATGATGGAATGCCGCGGTATTAAAAGACAGAACAATGCAGACAAAGTTATTAAAAGAAAAGGATGCCGACATGCCAAAGGATTTAACATTCCACGGGAATCTATAGCTTTTGGTTGCTCGACTTTGGAGAAGAAAACATAATATGTACAATATATATTATCATACAGTCATGAAATCCGATCGACTGTTGCATACTGATCTGAAACTTTACCCCGACAAACACAAACTCAAAGACCAATGTTAACCCAAAATCAAATCAAATACCAAAAAACAACATCAAACACACTAATTCCGACCACCACACCAAAATAACTACCACCATCGAACAATAATGCGGCCACCATAAACTAAACACCTTTCAAATCAACAAAAACAACCATAAACTCAAACTAAATCCAAACCCAGAAATTTGATAGCTTCGAAAAATTGATTACTACTCCTCAACATCACACCCCATCAACAACCAACGAAAACACACATACTACACTTCCACATCCACATACGGATCCAATCTTGAAGCATAGGCCATTACGAGAGAGAGAGAGAGAGAGAGAGAGAGAGCTTGCTTACCGATGCAGTTGGAGACTTGCAGTGCGTGTCAAGCGGAGGCCGGAGATGGACGACGTTCGACGTCGGAGATGAGACGGTCTGACCGTCAGAGCCTCCGAGGGACCGAGGGCAAGAGTGAAGAGCCGCAAGTTCTGCAAGATGCAAGACCGTAGGAACTGGAAGGCAGCTACAGCAGAGACGAGAGAGTTTCAACTTTGAAATTTAGGTTTAAAAGTTAAAACCTAAAAAAAAAAAAAAAAAAAAAAGAAGAAGAAGAAGAAAGAGAGGAAGGTGGGCCAACCCGGCCCGTTGCTGGTTAACCCGCTTTAACCCGTGGGTTAAATGGGCTGGGTTTTTTTTAGCCCGCTTTTAAACGGGTTGAAAAAATTCAACCCTAACCCACTTTAAAAGTGGGTTAAACGGGCCAACCCATGGGTTATGGCCCATTTGTCCAGCTCTAAATAGAAGTCTTAAAATAAAAGTTTCTTGAGTTTTAATTAAATATTTTTCTTATTGATATGTACCAATGGTGATTTTAATT
Source organism: Combretum micranthum (assembly GCA_024138025.1). Lineage (NCBI taxonomy): Eukaryota > Viridiplantae > Streptophyta > Magnoliopsida > Myrtales > Combretaceae > Combretum > Combretum micranthum. The sequence continues at coordinate 1,282,448 of JAMXBD010000187.1, read as the reverse complement.
GATCTATTTTTTTAAATATTATGATTTAAAATAAATTAACATCAAAATACTGTGATCTAAAATAAATTTAGCCACTAAATATTATAATATTTTTTTAATTTTTAAAAATATTATAATTTAAAATGATCTTATCTTCGAATATGATTATTTTCTAATATAATTTATGGTGTTTACTTCCATACGTATAAATAGAGCAATCTTGTCGGATGCAACGTGTCCGATGCTAATCGCATTATTATGTATTTACTTTAGAACGGATGATGGGACGTGAAAATGTGACTTGGGTTTACTTACCATATAATTCAGAATTCACTATCACAAAGTATTTTTTGGGCTCTGACCATGTCGATTGCTGACAAGTGGCTGAGAGAGAAGTGAAAATCACGTTATTCTCTAAACCAAGGAAACATTACGTGGCATATTATAAAATAAAGATCATAAAGAGAGAAAAAGTAAATACAATAATATTAATAATTATATTGTTATTATTAGTAGCAGCTTTACTTTTAGGATTGGACACTGTACAAAAGTATGTGGCCCAAAAAAAAAAAAAAAAACTGTACAAAAGTAAAGACTTAACAATAGAGGGTATCACCGTCACGCACCAGCACTACTCCTACGACGTAAACATCATCGAAATTTAGATAGGGACATTATGTGACGTGGCATTTTCTTAATGAGTAAGGATGAGTATCATAATAATGATGTGGGGAAAAAACCTTTGATTTCATTTTTATTTTTTAGTTTTTCCTACTATGGTCCATTCAAGATTTGTTTAAATTCTTGGATTTATATATGTATATATATATCTTATATTTATATTTGATTTGTATTTATATCATACTTATTTGATTAGTTTAAAAAAATTATTAATTTTTTATTATATATATTTTTAATAAATATCTATTTGATTATAATAAAAATATGATATTTAAATGATCGAAATATGATAAAATAAACAGTAAAAACATGAAAGATTGTGTTACTTTTCTGGTTCTTCAATTTATTAATTTTTTACTTCTGATTTTAAAGTAGTGGTAAAAAAAATGGGGACAAAAATTAATTTAAAAATACGAAGTGACGTTGGGGAAGCAAGTAACTAAAAACCAAGAAAATGTGTTTAATATTTATATCGGCTTCAAATGAATGAAGCCTTCTACAAGTTTCTGCTCGCCATCACCACAGCTCCTATATACTTAGTCCAACCTGTTATTACTTCTTTTCGTTTGCTTCTATTTCTTTTTTTTTTCTTTCTCCAAAAATGAAAAAAAAAATTACAAGTGTTAGTCTTAATATTATTTTTTTAATGAACTAAAGAAGTTATGATCTGTTCGAAATATAGTAGGCTTGTTTTAATTTTGTATCCACATAAGGAATTTGAATGATTTATTTAAATATAGGGAATTTGATTACATCGTGCAGTCATAGATGGCTTCTGAATACTTATTGTGACCTTTTGATTGAATGCAATTTCATCTTATACTCTTTAATTTTACTAGAACGAAATTATCATTCTGATTTTATTATTGTGAAATAATTATCCTTTTTTAATTTATAGAAAATTATATTATAAAAATATATTTTTTATTTAATATTAATAAATAAGATATTCTATTCATTTTTATTGCAGGAGCAATTGCTATTCCTCAAAGAATGCAACTATTTTTTTCTCCAAATTCCCAAAATCATAAAATAAATTCATAGCTATTTTGTTTCAATCTTTCGATTTTAGGTCTCATTACTTTCATCACATTTCAAAGTCTTTTTACAAACAGTATTTTGCCAATTTCAAAAAGAAATTAAAATTTTTAACAAATACCATTATTAAGGTTGTGCATACAAACCAATCAAATCATGAACAATGCCAATAAAATTGGGTGGAACTAACCTTCGATTTTGTTTTTTTAAATTCAATCCACTTGTAGATTGTGGTTTGTGATTTTGTTTGTCGTATGGACCTAATCAGATCCTAAAAAAAGCTTTGGTATAGAGCATTATGCCGCCTCTTCCAAAGGAATTTGAAACCAAACGGGAATGGTAGAGGTCCTATACCGACTAATCTAGGTTCGTGATAGCTGATATTAGACGTCTCGTGGTTCCGGTTCGGATCCAAACTGTGATCCGAACCCCCAAGTTTGGTTCTACTTTTTACAGATCTAAAACCGCTTTGTCTACAGTACATGACAAATATGAACCATGGACCTACCGGTTCATAGGATGGGTCTTATGGTTTCGAACTAGTATGAATACACTTATTATATTGTACTTTTTTTTTAGTCAAACAGTTAGGACCCACCGATTCTGGTGGGTCCCACATAGCAAACTGGCAAGGACACGCCACCTCAATGGGTCCAGGTGGTGGTCCGGGTTGCGTCCGATTCGCATCCAATCCTGTAAGAAGTCTAGTTGGCATTGACCGAAGTCCACACACATAGCCCAGATTGGGATCAACGAGGGGAAATGACGAGGGACACTCTCAGATCCTCTTGATTTAGTTTTCAAAACAAGTAATATACAAAAGTGGAAAAAAAAAAGTGATGATGAAACTAAAACCCAATCGGCATCCCGTTATTGGAGATCAAACAGTAACCAACAAATTTTATTTCAATTGCTATATACAAGTAAGTACAAACATCTAAATGAGAACTCCGGTTTCAATCGCACAATAAGTTGGGTTTTAAAGTGTCTTTCTATATAAATTTGGCCAAATCTTTGATGGCAAAATTATCAAACTTTAGTTTAACCAGGTCCAAAAGCAAAACCACAGGCCACCAACACCAGACAAAAAGGGTCTTGTTGTGTACTTTCATTTTCAAGAACCTCCCTCCATTAAATAAAAAAGACGGACGTTTGTGTTTTACATACTTAGCCAAAGGAAAAACGTTAAGGAGTCTAAAAGAAAGACAAAGCGCGGGGTCCTATGGTCACTAATGCTAGAGAAGAGACAATGCGTATGCAAGTGGAAAGCAAAATGATTTTAGAAGCAGGATAAAAGAATCCATACCTCTTAGACAAGAAAAAGGAAAAAAGAATGGGTATTGTTTGAGTTTGTGCGTGGGCTCACCAACATCAACATAAACTTAGGATGCCCATGATTTAATTTGCATCTTTAGTCTGTCGGCGGACCCATAGTTTTATACGTGGTGGGAAGTTAAATCTCCCTCAAACATCCATCACTCTTTTCCTTAATCCAATCACTTCCTTAATCATATTATCCAAGATCATTAGATAAGTTTTCCGTTATTATGGTTTAAACTTTTTATACCCTCACTGGATTGAGTTACTTTATCAAAGTAAAGATGGAATCGGGTATCAATTTGATAATGCATATCCCATCATTTGACAAAATTAGGATCATTGATACGAAAACTATTTTAACAAAAATACGTATCATGAAAAGGCTGTTTACATGCTTTTTCTTCTCAGTATACAAGACTCAAAGGCAATTTAATTTATTAGACGTTCAACGGGTTGGACTTTCCTAAGTTAGCTTTTAATGACTATATTCAACAAGAGAAGATGAATTATATGCACATAAAAATTAATTAGGGTATATTAATTGACAATTTCAACGCTACTATCAATCCATATGCATATAATGGTGTACAAGGGACATGTGTCTATATACATCAGTAAGATTACATCATGTGAATAGTTTTATAAAAATTATACATTGTTGTTTATGATTATAGTAAATAAATAAAATAAAATAAAATAATTCTTACTTGTGAAAAACTGTGATACATACGTGGTATATTTGTATCACTGGGCCTTTTTTTTTTTTTTTTTTAAGAACACTTATTACGTATCTAAAAGCTTAACATGCTTTCAAAATTCATTGTACGGTTTATTAAAAAGTAAGTGCCTAAAACAAAAACTAATAGCCCTTTATCGGGTTTTTGGCCTCCGGCTCTTTATCAAGTTCATTAACAAATCAATAGTGCTATTCATTAACATCTTTTTAATAACTACCCCTCTTCTCTACATTATCGTTGAAACAATTACTATATTTAATCAGAAGGAGAAGCAAATTTTCGTAAATTGGCGGTTAAAATCAGCTTGATACTCCCTGGCATGATCATCAATATACAGTAAAAAGATAGCAAAGTGATGCTGTTGAGCCGATAAATTCCAGGCGTTTGAGAGTAGGGTCATCTGTTTCTTAAAACAAAGTAAAACATGAAAATGAAAGCAATTAAATGAAAACCAGCACCTTGTTTGGTTTGGAGGAAACAGAGGGCAGAAGATGAATTTGGAAAAAAAAAAAATTATTTTTTCGTGTTTGAATAAAGGAAGGAAGACCGGAGGAAATGACCTTTTAGGAGAAATTTTTCACATGCCCTAAAAAGGTCACGCATGTAATAAAAGTGTAAGAAATGACTTAAGTACCCTTTTATTGAAATTCCTCTTTTATATTGAAAAATAGTAAATATTATGGGTCTATTTGGATTGTTTGATTTTCATCTATATTTTATCTGTATGTAATCAACATCTGCATCTTATTTATATTTAATATGTTTTTGATTTATTTGATTTGTTTATGAGTAAAAATAATTGTTTTTCATCTGTATTTATTTCTTGATAAATAATTTATTTGAAAATTATAAGAATAAGATGTCAAAACGACACTATATTTGTAATTATACTTTCACTATCTTTGCAATTAACAATCTAAAGTTTTTTTTTCTAAGAAAATAATTTTGTTAAAGTGAAGAGAAGAACAACACCCTAAAATTAAAATACATCCCCATCTAACTTTGAAATGCAACCAAAACAATACAATCACTTGTTTCATTCCTTACTAGAAGAAAAGAAACATGGCTAAATAATTTGGACAAGTCTTTAATTTTTTAGACAATTTGTAAATTCTTTTGATGATACAAACATGCGTGAGAAATCGACTTAGTGGCAAGGAGACTATCTGATTGGAAACCACATTTCAACATCAATCAGACAAAGTGATAAGTGTTAAAAGACATTTTAGATAGGATATTTTTTGTCATATTAGTCGATTATGATGACTGATGTGAAGAAACTAGTACTTATTTGTTGAAGTTTTGGTTTCAATGTTGTGAGACACCATTTGAACTTGAAGAAGGGAGTTAAATGAACTTTAGCAGTTTTTGTGACAATTTAAAGAAGTTTGAAGTTAAAGTTAACATGATTATTTTTAAGTTCTCTAATAATAGTTTGATGATAACAAAAGGAAGATTAATTGTTTCTAAGTATGATTGAACAAAAGCTTATTCAGATTCTTTGATAGTTGTATAAATGAGTTTTTATAAAGTCAGAAGTTATTTCAGAAGTTTCGTTTAAGCTTTGGTATCTAAAGAAAGTCTTTCAAAAGCATTTTTCAAAACTTTCAGTGAAACTCATATATGCTAGTCAGAAGCATTTTCAAAATTTACGTTAGTAGATAAATATGCTTATCAAGCTAGTCAGAGGTAATTTCAGAACCTCCTTCAATAGAAAGATAAAGTTAACAGAAGCTGTTTCAGAACCTTTAAAGCTGGATACTTTTTTTTTTTTTTTTTTGTTGATCTTAAAAGTGATTAAAACTTTGTTTTAATATTTGTCAAGACCCAGCTTTATTTGTCAAAGTATATTTGGGTAATATACTTGATGTAATACACTAAAGATGGATTTAATATCATGGGGATCAAATCACATCAAGATGTTTTCAATTTTTTTTTTTATATAGATAAAATAATTTGATTTTTCAAATTATTTTTACCAAAATGTATGAATTATTTTTTATGATAAAATTATCATAATGTTTTTCTATGATAAGATTTGTTATACAAGTAAAGATATGAAGGATAAGGTTTGTTACAAGAGAATAGGTCTTCATATTTTTTTTTAATATCATGACCAATTTTTTGGATAAAGATTACAATATCAAGTTTGTTTGTTCAAATCTATCAAGAAGCTAATGACAAGAATATCTTGGTAACCACTAAAGCTTATCACGTAATACATCAGATAAGGAAGATTTGATTTTTGAAAATTCACCTGGAAGATTATGTTTCGACAAAGATATATATATATAAAAAGGGTATTGTTAGTTTTTGTTTATTTCATTTCAGAAAATCCGTGAAGAATGATAACCTCAGTTTCAAATATGAAGAGAAGATCACGATGGTTATAACAAGATTTCTTTAAGTTTATCCAAAGTTAGGATCATAAGAGAAGATCTCGGTACATCTAATATCTTGGATGAAGATCATAATGGTTTATATCATTTCAAATTAAAATTAAAATTACAACAGAAAAAGGAAGAGAAGATCACGTCATAGTTATCCATCTTTTCTTAACAGAAGAAGTTTTTCGAATTTTGCAAAAATAGCCGTTGGTGATTAAGAGATATATTTAAGGAATCAGAAGCAGAGACAAGTACAAGCATTCAGATTCGCATAAAAAGAAGAATTTCTTCTTTCAGAAAAAGCAGCTTACTCATATATTTTATTGAATTTAATTTGTAGAGGAACTTTAATCCTCAAAGATTTGTTTAAACAACTCGGTGCAAGGGAACATATGACCTTGGGAAGAAAAGGAAAGCTGTCGGAAGAAGGAGCACTCGGTATGGGTTTAGTAAAATGTAATGGGCTGAACAAATCAAGAAAGGCTGGTCCATGGGCTGAAGCAAATAATAAAGTGATGTTTACAATATACGTTACAGTTGGTTAAGAATTCTGTTACAATTTGTTACTTCATGATTTTGTTATAAGCCACCTGGCAACATATGATAGGAAGAATCTAAAATTGTAACTAACTACCATTACCCTATAAAAATACAAATGGGATGGTAACAGAGTATGTTTTTATCTGATAAATACAAAAATCCATTCTCAGTATCTAGAGAAATGGTTCTATACAATTTGTATTCAAATTGTTGAGTGAATATTCTGTCAAATTGTGTGACCCTACTCCAGTGTGAGAGTTATTTATCACTATAGTTGAGTGTTAGCTTAGAGTTTAAGCTAGGGAGACTCAATAGTGAGACTTTGCCAATACGGTGGCTTGATTGTACTCTCATTTGAATTTTGATATAGTGAAACACCACCGGTAAAGACAACCGGGATCCCGACGTAGAGCTAGAAGAGTGGATTGACGCACAAGGCGGAATCACTATAATTTGCAGCCTGATCTTCTAACTCTGATCTTTTAATTATTGCATTTTATTTATTTAGTTGTTCTCACGGCTTTCAACAATATTTTGTTTTTATTTAAAAGAGGCAAAAATTTTCATATAATAATCAATTCACCCCCCTCTTGATTATTTTAATGGGACCAACAATTATAACATAACAATTATAACATGGCATGAAAGGTTGTTCTTACTCAATTTTCGATGGAATTTAACTAAACTTAGACACAAGTTCAAACACGACCCATGTTTTGAACATAAACATACATAAAGTGAAATATGACTTGTGTTCTAAGTCATGTGTTTGTTGAGGAAAGAGTTGAAAACTGATGATGTAGTTAACATAAGCATGAACATGGGCTGATGTTCAAGGTTGTGTTATGGGCTGATGTTCAAGGTTGTGTTAAGGAGGTTTGCAAAAATACTCATTTTGATTTGGTGAAAAATTATTTCGAAAATGGTCATGTTAGCACCTATATTAACCAAATCTTGACCTTAATATAAACAGCCACCTCCAATTGTTCAAAACAAAAGTTTTGGCTAATTTAGGAGTATCTATAGAGAGAAAGATTAGAGCAAGTCAAGAATACAAGAGACAAGTGAAGATTGAAAGATTAATAAAATCAAAGGGGATTTTATCGTGTTTTTCGTATTCTTCTATATTATTTTTTATTTGATTGATAGATCTATGAAAGAGTAGTATTTTATCTAAATTGAGATGAACCTTAAGTTTATCATGTTCTTGGGATTGCTTTTAATTCAATGATTATTTGTTTTTTTAATCCAATCGTAGATTTTCATTGATTTCTTGAATTAATAGTTTTAGAAAATTGATTCTTGAATAGATTTTGTTCTGGTTTATCGACATATTACTTGTTTGAATAGACCTAATAATCAAAGAGATTTAATTTGCATGTAAATCTAAAGGTTAGATGACATAAATATTATGTATTAGGTTAAAGATGCAACATAATTGTGAATTCACTTATTTTAATGCAAGTCTAGGTTTCTATTAACCGGAAAAGATTCTAGTTAATTAACTTGAAATTAGGTACTAGTAATTTTGAGAAAGATATTAATTAATTAAGGAATTTTGCAGTTCAAGAAGATTAATTAAAACACTGAAGTAGTTAAACATGAAAGGCTTAATGGGGACTTGGAGTTTAGGTAGTCTTGCAATTGAATTGAATAAACTTATATTGTAATCTTGATGTGTGATTGGTAATTAAATAAATAAGAACTAGTACTTGAGATGTAAAGACTCGATGTATGTAATTAAAACTTCACATATCAAGTCTCCAACCACGTATAATATATGAAAATATTATACAAAAAGTTGTCCGAAAAGGAAGGAGTTTATGAAAATTGCTTGCTTAACCTGTGAATATACAAACTTTACAAAAACTACTCAACTAAGAGTAGATACTTTACATAAACATATATGATAGCACTTACGTTCATGGTGCTTTAAAAGTTACAAAACCAAACTTAAAATATACATGCTAGAAAACTTAGGTGCTCAATATTACAAAACATAGTCTTGGAGATAGCCTCAGTCTATACTATTATATTTCAAAACAAGGTCTTACTTTTTCTCTTTTCCAAGAAAACGAAATGGAATGGTCCATCACCATAGTCGTCCCACTCATCCAAGAATGCTTCCCAAGCAGTATCATAACCCATACCATCATAGTATTCATCATCATTGATACCTGGTGAGACAAGGGCCCAGTATACAACAACACAAACAAATACCAGATGGCATACAATCCTAACTAATGCAATGCAAGAAATAATAGAATTATTTATCTTTATTTAAGTAAAACATTTCAAAACCGGAGTAATCAAACTCCGATTTTAATCCTTAGGAACTTGGGAATCTTGAGTAATAACAACTGCTCAGGGTTGATATAAGTAGCCCGAATACTTATGTTTCTTGCATAACTTTATAATTAATAATCTCGTCTAGGGTTCACAGCCATTACTCAACTTTACTTAACTTAATTCGTAATATCACCTAGTTCAATTGTGCTCACAAAGGTGAACTAGATCGTATTATCTCTTCTTAAGAATAAACAAATGTTACGCCGATACCATTCCTCCTATTGATTACCACTAAGCCACTTATGAAAGTCATTGTATTATGACAGGGGTGGCCTAAGTACCTAATCTACCATGTCAACTTCGTTAACAGGGTTGGTGCTCCCTAGACCGGATTCAATGGCACACACACAATCAATTCATGCAAATTTTTAAGCCAATCTTTAGTTAAATTAGATTTGATAATGTCTAACCTAGCACTCAACAAACAAGTTACTACGTACCTGGGTAATCAGAATTGTCAGGTAAATGACCGATATTCAAACTTGATTGAATGCAATAATCTATCAAAGAACCATTTCATATAAAACATCATTAATTCGTAATTAAACATTAAATCATTTCCCTTTCATCAAACTCAAATAAAACATCAAACCATCATAACTTCACATTCACACATGTATTGATACTTACATACCTCATTTCATTATTCATTCATTTATTATTAATTTTTTTATGAACAGTATTAGAGAGTCTATCACTCCTGTGGTAAAGGCCGTGACGTCTGTCATGGGTACCATCACGACTGTGATCTTAGGCCGTGGTGTATCTCATTGCTTTGTCATGCCCATATTAGGAGATTACGCCCCTATAATGGCCATGATGATGAATACATCCGTAATGGTCTCATTAAAAATTTTCTAAAAATCATCCAAGGAGATAATACCCTTTGTAACAGCTGTAATCTATACTGTGCCCTTTAAGCAAAAGAGGCTAAAGGAGATCACGAGCTTAGTAACGGCAGTGATCAAGCTTAAAAAAATCACACAAAGGAGACAATGACCCTCATAATAGTTGTAATCAAGGTCGTTTCATGTTTTATAAATGAACAGAGAAGATCACGGGCCTCATAACGGCCATGATCATCAGAAAAACATACTTTCGAGGAGACAACAGCCTTAAACATGCTCATTATGAACAAGGTATTGGTCCGTTGATACTTGTTTCAAAAATTTGAAAGTTCTATATTCTTTAACTCTTTACTAGGACCTTACTTGTTTATAAAAACATATCAAAACTAACTTATAATCACAACACCAAACACTATCAAGTTCTCTTGCACTCATATGCTCATTTCACATGTATATGCACAATAATCCTAACCTAAAATATAAATCCATCATTCATGCTTGTAGAACTCTATTATCACTCTAATCATTCAAGTTCTATTTATATATCACTAACAACGTCAATACACATATCAATTCATTATAAACTTAAAATTCATTTCTTCAAACACCTAAGATACATGTGCTTATTTGCATATCTATTCCAATTTACATGTTATCAAACTATCAACTTGTCTAAAACACCAAAGTTCTACTCCTATTCAATAATTAACATCGACTAGAAACTATGATTTAACATAATTTGCAATAAATCACTTTACTTACTTTTATAGCTACTAGATTCAACCAAGCTTTCTTTTTATTTTCTTGGTTTAAATCTTACACCTACTTGTTTCTTGGATTGATTCTTTGCCTAAAAACTAGTGGGGTAAGATTTAGAAGAGATGTTCAGGTGAAATTTAAGCTTCTTTGTATTTTGGAAGATGAGGAAGAAGAAGAAAGAGAGAGACGATGGTGGGTCTATTTTGGATTGATACTTGGCTGCCTTCCTTTGACTTTTTGAACATTTAGAAACATTTAGAAGATTGCAAAACATGGGCTTGGGCTTGGGCTTGGGCTTGAGTGTGTGTGGGCTTAGTTTATTTTGTAAAAAAGATGGATTTTGGGCTTTTCCACAAATTTGTTGCTAAGAAGTCTTCAAATTATCACAAAATAAAACATATCATATTATTTCCAATACAATTTCATATATATTACTACAATCACTTAACTTCACCGACACATATAAATTCAATTATAAGATATTCCTATACTAATAATTTATCGTATCTCAAATCAAATTATAATAACTAAACTATAACAATTTTAATCACAAAATCATTAATCAAATATAAATTAATTTGATAGGTTTAATTAACTTTATTTCATGAAATCTTCGTAAAAATGATACATGTGCTTAATTGCTATCATATGGGTTCAATAGGTATACTTGCTTAAAAAATGCTCGAAAGATAGTTTTGAAAATATAATTTTAACTTGTTAGAAATCCATCATCACAAAACAAGTTAGAGACAAACTAAGGCTTGCAAAACCCACCACTAAGGTTTCTAACTATCAAATAATAGCTGTCTCTTCGGAGACATTGGATAAAACCAATACTAGCTTGCTTATTAGTAAGGGGCAATTGACTAATCATAACTCAGCCAACCAACCCACTATGATAATTAATCGGTGGTTAATTAGGAAAAGTAGCTGAATTTAAAGGAGCCCAAATGATTGACCATATGCAGTCAATGGCATCTAGTGAATTAGGATCACTTTGATATTTTTATTGTGTATATTCTAATTGTATGTATATTACTTTAGGTATGCAGCCCAGTCTTGCTAAAAGAAGAAGCTCAATAAGCTGTTGTAAGCTAGAGAATCATGGCTAGATTATTCAATTTGCTTGTCATTGTAGCTCAGTAATGAACCGATCAATGTCTTTGCTTCATGATTGATAAATATTGATTGTAAATGCTATTCTTCTTTTACTATTGAAGTTCTGTGACTATTCGGATTAGATTGGATGTAAAACAATCGCACGAGCATTCAGAAATTGAGTGATTGTAATGATATATTTATAATTTGAGGACCGATTCCGCAAGTGTAGATTAATCGGTTAGCAATTGAAAGAATTACCATTAACTATGGTTAGAAAATTTAGAAGGTACTTATAATAGAAATAAAATATGGAAAAGAGACCAATAATTTTAGTATAGTTTTATCAAACTGAACTATTAATCATCAGGGCTTTGGGCAAAAGGAAAAAAAAAAAGAGTTAATATAAAACGATCATGACTCTTTTGATTTTTATTGATGAAATAGGTGTGTATTGATTTTTTTTTCCCTAATTTGTTATCATTCCTTACCCTTATATTCTAGACCAGTTTAATATTATTTCAAGAATTATTGTATTATCTAATTCAAAGTATGAAAGCATAGGAAGGCGATTTTACTGTTACTGTGGCAAGTAAAGCATCCAACTTCTTTAATAATGATAATAATGATAAAAGTAAATGTCTTCATTGCTGGGTAAACTAAAACCAACTAAAGTCTCTCGGATTTAATGGAAAGTGGCCTCCTAGCAAGAATTTGCAAGTCATGTCTCGCTTTGCTTTAAGCTAGAGTTTGGTTCGGGGGTCACGTGTTGACTTGTTGTGGTGCCTCATTCAATTTTCAGAGCTACTTTTGCCCTCACTATACAACATTTTTTTATTTAAAGAAAGGAAAAGCAACTTTTTTCACTAGCCTACTATACCCGAAAGCAGATGGTTAAGTTAAATTAATCTTTGATAGCTTTTGGTGGATTTGCCCCCCGTGGGTGAGATACTCGCCGCACCTAATCCATACTTCCTTTCAGCTGGCAATAGTATGGATGATTAAGGGACGGTAATCACTGGCCCAAAAGAAAGGACGGTGATCTCATATCTAATCTGGTTTTATTTTTTATTTATATTTTATTTGTATATAATTTGTTTGATATTTTTATAAATCAAAATAACCGTTTTTCATTTATATATATTTTTTAAAAAATATTTGTTTAAAAAATAAAAATAAAATGAAACAAGCAACCCTAAGTATACTTTTATTTCAATGAATGGAATGAAATTATAAGATAATAATTACTATTGACAAATAAATTAGATGTTAATTTTTTATTTTAGTAAAAATATTTTTTAAAAATCGATTCTATAACCGAATTGCTATTCATAAATTTGATTAATGCTACAAAATAATTTTATAATAAAGAATTTTTATAATATTATTATATAACTAAAATGTAATCTAATGTCGTTACTTTGATTTTAAATAAGATTATAATAAAATTATTATTATGGCAAAATGATCTAGGTTCTTGTTCTAATCTTATGGTGTGAGAACAACAATCTCTTAATGAGAGAAACTAAGTTCGATATCCTCTTTACATTTATAAGATATATATATAATACAGTAAATGTTAAAAAAACAAAAAAAAAAGTGTTAATAATACTTATTTTAATTTGCAAATTTTTTAAAATGCTGATTGACAGACCAATCTTATCGGTCTATCACTTAATTGTTGCGACTCTTATGTAAACTAAGAAAATATAACCAAAAGGAAAGATTAAGGAATAGATTGTTTCCATCCTCCGAAGGATTTGTAGTCTTTCATTTTTAACAGCAATAAGAATTGCACAGGATATCATAATTAAATGTCGGGGAGAAGCAACTAGTTATTTCACAATTATAAGTTTAATCAAACATGCCCTAATAGAAAAATCTATTCCTTAAAAATAATTATTACTTCGTAATATATTTGCAATCCGCAATTTACCTTATATCCATTGATTTATTTAGTTTACTTTGTTCCAACTGAAATCTAAACTACCCTAATCTTAAAACTCTCAACATGTCTATCGAATTGTCTTCAGCTCTCGAGCAGTCTGTCAGCCTACTGTCAAAAAAGGTGCTTGAAAACCAAACCCCAATTCTCCCATCCATCCTCGATGCTGTACTGGGTGAACATCAACAATCAACATCTAACCATATGGTCGATCGTTTATAAGACTTTGGACGTCAAGTCAAGGTCAAGTTTGCTTGGTACGGTTCCTTCGCGGTCACGTGTTAGGGTGCTAATCCTGAACCACTTCTTTGCTCTCATCTGCTCACATGAAATATCTGATTTAAAAAAGTGGATTTCGTTCACTTGTGGTTATCTTTTATTGCCTTAAGGAGTATGTGTTGGGGTGGGTAGTGTATGTGGAGTATGTTTCATGGTTTTCAAGTGGCATCATCACCCATCCGCTCCAAGTGGCATGATACATTTGGTTGGACGAATTGTCATTTATTGAACTTTTTTTTTAAATGCGTGTACAAAATTATTCATTAGTAATGTTGCAAAGTTGCAAAAGCAATACCACGAGGTCTGCCAATGAGTGGGGCTTATTGCTTAAAGGCGGCAGCAAACGAAAGAAAGAGGAGGGAAGAGAGGAAAAAAATGTGGTTAGGCCAAGTTATATGCATCTTATACTAGCGTATCTTATTGTGAGATGGATCTAATAATAGTGGTCACGTATGTACAGTATGCATCATGTTACATGTAATTTCATATGCATGATGTGAAAGTATACACAAAAAATTACTAAAAGTAAGAAGGCATGAAAGAAAGGCGGTTAGTCTTAAGAAGCTCGAACGTGCTAGTGACAAGTTGAGATGTTATATAGCATCACCCCATAGTTCTAGAGGAGAGACAATATGTTTTTACTCTAAACTCTATTTGATATTTTGTGAGAGTATTTTGATAGCACGATGATGTTTCTTTCCATTTATGGATATGCTAAATGAGAAATAGTTCTAAGTATTTATAAACATTAACTCTTAATGGCGTCAATCGAATCATACTAACCATCAACAGGGTGAGATGAGACTTCATACTGATAGGTTCTTGTATGGATTCTCTGGTCCATGGATACCCTTTTTGAGTGCGTGAGCTCATTAAGAAAGGATAAGAGTGGATAAGGTGATTTGGTTCAATGATCTCTATTCCAAGCCCATCATATCAAATTTTTCTTAATTATACCAATTTTTTGAATTTGACTCTCTAAACCCTATTACTTAGATGAAAGAGTCAAACTCAAATCATTATTGGACTCTTAAGACCTAAAATTCAAATTTAGCTCCCTGCATATATACATATATACATATATATTGTGGAACCTATAATGGGTTTCTGTTTTTCCTGTAAGAATTTTAGATATTTATTAGAGAAAATTAGTAGAAGATGCACTTCAAAATGGTATACTCACTGAGTTATATTTATCTTCTGCTCTTAACTTTTAAATATTTTTTACTTAACTCGTTAATATTTTCAATTTAATAAAATTGTTGCTGATTTGTCACTAGACACTACTTTTAATTAAAACCATGAAATTAATTTTGTTGAAACCCTGTCATTACTTATATGTAGAGAACATTTTCTTAGCTAACTTCATTTCACCATTTGTTAACATCATACTCCAACATTATTTTTATAATAAAACATTACGGTATTAATAGAAAATGATGTGTTTCGACTAATTGTATTTAATGATTGGAAGTGGAGGTTAGTGACACTAGCAATCACTATGATCAGCGGTCGGTGGTATTTTAATAAAATGCATATGGAAATACTACATCAGCTCTTCTTCTTCTTCTTCTTCTTCTTCTTCTAATTTCCCCCACTTCTTCGTGTCAGAAAAAGTAAATAGTTTTTCTTACTATTTATTAGTATCAACCAGACATAGGCATCGTTCGGTTTTGAACCGAAAACCGAACCGGAACAGTCATCGACGATTCCAGAATCAAAACCAGATCGATTGGTCAGTTCCAGAACCGGCTACAGAACCTTTGGTTTCGCGGTTCGTAGGCAGTGCTTTGGCCTAGAACAGGTGGAATCGGTGATTCCACCCGATTCCATTAAAAAATAAAAAATAAAATAAATATATTATTAATATTTAAATTATGTCATATAAATAATAAAATTTATTACTTATTCACAATATTTAATATGTTATTATCAACAACACGAATAAACATAGCTTAAAATCATATATAATTAGTTTAAATAAACTTCTCCTAAAAACAAAATTCATTCTCTTAATAATGTGAGACTATTTTTTGCATTTTATTTTATTTTTTTATCTTTTAGAATATTTTATAATATTATAATATTAACTATAATTGATATTGAATGTGTTTGTATATACATAAATATGCATTCTAAATAAATTTTTTAAAATTTTAGTTAAATAATTTAATACTTTTAGATCCAATAATTATTTTAACTTTAAAATTTATTTTATTAAAAACTAAATTTTATTTGTTTATCCTTATTTTTTTTAAAAAGACAATTTCGCAATTCCAAAGCCGGAACCTGGAATCGGCGGTTCCATGGAACCAGACCGAAACCATAAGAGACGGTTTCGGTTCCTCAATTTCAAGACCCAGAACCAGTGGTTCCGGTTCTAATTCGATTCGATTCCAGAACCGTGATGATGTCTAGTACCAATTATAGGTTATCACTATCATCATCTTTCAATATTTACTGCTAAAATCAACTAGCTATAACAACGGGTAATGATTCACGTAGTCATGTTTAGCTTTTAAAGGAAGAAAGAATATCAAAATCACTAAATAAACTCTTTCTTTTTTTTCGATGAGCTACAAGAGCGATTATAATGCGGTCACATAAATCTATTGCAATGCACTAAAGCGAGGAATCGAACTCGATACCCAAAGCATGAGGACCTGAACTGGATGACACTAGACACAAGGCCATTGGCACTAAATAAACTTTACATCTTTTTACTTCCTAGTTTGACCCAATAAATTTTAAAAGTATTGAATACCTCACCCAACGAAAATTTTGCATATTAAATTTTAAATTGCTATATATTAATATCCAATTAAATTTTATTTGTCAAATTTGCAACTTCTATCATAATATATATATATATATATATATATGACATGACGAATAATCATTGATCAAAGAATATAAGTATGGATAAGGAATGGTAGATTTGACAAATAAAAGTGCAGTGGAATATATGTTATATAGCAATATTTTAAATTTCATGTTGCTGAATAAAGTTGGTATGGTAATGTCAACATTTACCTATCTCTGCCTGCTAATTTTTACATAAAAAATACCAAGAAAATTAGAAAATGTTTAATGTGAATGCACCCTAGGTTTCAACATTTAAACTCCCTGATCTTCCTCGGGTATGTCTCGTGAAGAGACTCATGCAAAAGCTAAATCGAAATTAACTTTATAATGGCCCATTCACGCATGGAAAGACATTTAGCACCATGCATCCTTTAAATGCCTTAACTTTTAGTAGGAAAAGAATTAAAAACGCCTTTGCTTTTAGGTCAAAACTTCAAATTAAGCATTCAGGCATGTCTGTTGTTGTCTTCGGGTTCCCTACTCTATTATTTCGTTCAAGTAGGGAAAAGTGAGAGAGCTCGTGATGAAGGCTAAAAGAGATTGAACAGTATAAATTAGCGGGGTGTCGAAAACTAGATCTTTTATCAAGTAAACCCTGTCTTCACTACTAGTTATAATACGACGTAGCTCGTTATTTTGAGAATAAGAACTTGATAAATGAAAATGTTAATCATCTAACTGTAAGGAGGAAATCTCATAAAAATATAGAGAGGAAAGAACATCTCTTAGATTTGACTATGCATTGGGTACATTTATCTTCTACAATATGCCTTTCAAGTATAATATTTGTTTTAACTGCTAATTTTCTAGCCAATTCTACTAGCTAATTTTAATCATTTACCAATTTGTTTATGTAATCCATAATGTCTCAAAAGAACAATTTCATTGAAGTTTTTTGGCATGAGAATCCAGGCTAAGCAAGCAATCCAAATAACCAATAAGAGAAACTTTATTGGCAGTCCTTAGCTTGAATTCCCACGTGGAGGACTGCTAGCATTGCTTAGGGATAAAGTGAGTTTCTTCCCCCAGTACCGATGCTCTGCAAAGCAACATTGCTACGATATTTTTTTTTTTTTTTCACTTTTTCTGGCCTTAGTAGATGGATGGCAGTGTGTTTAATCTTCTTTTTTTTTTTTCCTTTTATTATGTTAAAAACATTGCAACAAGGTTTTGTTAATATATTTTCAGTTAATTCTTTAATAATGAATTAGAAATTAAAGAATATATATGCTATATTATTGTTTCTTTTTTATAAATATTTTAATATTAAAAATTATAAATATATTTTAAGATAATAATAACATGAACCCCACAAAAGATATATAAAATAGTTAAGTTCTCTTTTAGAAGTAACTTGGGAGATAGTATAAAGTTGCTTGATAGATAGGATTGCTTAAGTTGTCGATGTGATATATTAAGTAACTTTTTAAGCAAATTACATATAAAAGTGGTTTAAAGGGAGATGTTAGAAGAGTTACTTGACATGAAAATTAATCACAATTTTCCGGTTAAGCAACTCAAAAAGCAAATTTCTTATTCTCTTTCCTATTTTTATTAGTGGAGTGTAACATAGCTAAAAAGCTTTTTAAAAATTATTAAGTAATTCTATTAAAGCATTCACCAATAAAACCAAGAGTTTCTTAAGAATAGCAGCTGCTTGGTACGTTGATGTGACATATTACGTAACTCCTTAAGCAACTTTACGGATAAAGTTGCTCTAAGAGGGTATGGCTATTGACATTTCCAATGTTGATATGACCAACTTTAAACCGCATCATTTCTAGGGAAAAGGAAATTAATATTGATTTTTTTTAAATTACAAAAATACCACTAGGATAAAAATAATACAAAAATAGATAAGTAGACCTCGTATCTTGATGAGAAGAGATCACTAGTAGCCAACCTCGTCTTTTCAAAGACGAGGTCAATGTATTTTGCATTGAGAGACGAGGTTGAATCAGTCATATTTGACCTCGTCTTTTGGAGAGACGAGGTCGAACACTTATGATCTCGTCTCTTGAAGAAACAAGGTTAACTTGCCTATTTATGGGATTATTTTTTCACCTGGCAGATTTGTGTAATTTTTTATTTAAAAGATGGTTATTTTTTTTCTTTATCCTTATTTCCACATAAGGACAATGTAATTATTTGTATTTCTACAATCATATTATTTTATTATAAATATTAAATGCAACATTTGGAATAATATGGATCATAAAAGAAGGGCTTAAAAGGATAGTAAAATATAGGTTTAGTGAGAACATCTGAAACAACAAATATAGTTAATTACAAATATTAAATGGTAACCCTTTAAATTATTTCTCATTGTACGTTTGGCCTCTAAATTCAAGTGGACTTGTTGACCCTTTTCATTCCACCAAGATTTTGATGATAATGAAGTAGGATATCTTTGTTGACTTTAGAAATTTATTTTATCTATATATAGAGTTTTAGAACCAAATATGGTCAGAGTCAGAGCAAAGTTCTCAAATGATTGCATCAATATGTTATGTCTTCAATTTCCTCCTTGGAATTATTTTTATAGAGTCCTTAGATGCATTTAAAAAAATGCCACAGCTCTGACATTTATAACTAATAAACATGAGCATGTCTGGTAAGCCAGCAAAGCATGTCCAAGTTGTGGTTCTTAAAATAATCCTTAATCATATACAGAGTTTTCGTAACTTAAAAAGAGAGGATAATGCAAATATAGCTAGAGGGTCCGATAATGAGTATTTTGGGGATTTTGTTGATGAAGGTTCAAAAAGAAACTTATTATTTATATCTATTATTACTAAATGAATCTTTTCCTTTATATTAATAAAAAAAAAAACTAAAAATGATAGCTATTAGTTATATCTATCTTATTAGATGGTTACCCCTCTTTCTCTTCTTCCCTAAAAAACCATCATCAATGCTACTCTTTTCTCCCTCTTTACTCTATGTAATAAAAAACCACTCACACTTTTTTTTTCCCAATACACATAGCGGGTGCATCATCCACTAGTTTATTTTAAGAATGACCACACATGGTATAGAAAATATAAAAATGTATAAAAAAATTCTAAGGCCTATATATCTAGTCTATTAAAAAGGTAATTGACTTTTACAACGCCTTTATCACATTAAAAAGTGCATCGGAGACGCTCTTCTAACATTTTCAGAAAATAGAAGGAAAGGGAAAAAAATAAAAGGTGACTTAAGCTTCACACTTTTACAATATAAACATATGTTTTGTCATCTATTCACTATAGTGAAAAATGCACAGACTATATTATTTGCTATTAAGCAATGCTTTTTTTAAGTTAAAAAGGCAGGTAGTAATGCACACATATATTCTCTAATTGGATACTAAAATATGTAAATTTCATTTGAAACCTTTGTGTTAGTTTGTCTAAATCGATTTAAAATTTATGAATAAGGTATGCATATTTTGAGTTATGTTTGGGCATAGACATGCCATCATAAAGCTAATGATTATTTATTAGCAGAGAAAAAACATATGCATCTATAAATAAAACACAAAGTAATAGCTGCCCCCAAAAAACAAAAAACAAAAAAAAAAAAAAAGAGGTAAAACACAAGCAAAAAAATACAAGTGAATTGCAAATTGTAAAAGGACATATCATGATATTTAAAAATTCTCCATTCAGAATAGAGGATGTTACATGAAATTAATTTGAAAGAAATGTTTAAGGCTAGTGGGAAAACAATAAGATATTTAAAATATATTTATTATCTAAATCAAAGGTCCAAGGTTAGGTAGTAACAGCACAATTTAACCTTTAAAATAAAGTTATGGCAGCAGTGTCTCCCGTTCTCTATTCCAAAATGGTTTTGTTTTCATACTTTCCATGGCCACTTAACATGAGACTCCCAAAAGTATATTTCCATCGTTAAATATTTTTTATGTATAAGCACACAGATTAGCGTTTGCGCCTTTTTAGCCAATCCTTGATTACAAAATAACGATGAAGTGGAAGAGGAACGCATGGAACGTGATGGGGTTCGTGGTCGATTCAGAATTAATGACATGCAACACCTAAAAACAGCTATTTTGTGTGCACGAGCACTAGGCCTGGCCAAGAGCGAAATATACTGTGTACCATGCAACTGCAAACTGCACTGCATGCAGCTAGTAACCAACCCACCAACAACGTTGTAGGCGTCGTGGTCGTGGACAGGTGGTATCATAACTAAAAGTGGGTTCTATTTCTATATGGTCTGACCTTGTCTACGAGGATTATTTCAAAAGTTCCTTCAGAGAATATCAGACAGTGAGACAGCCAAGATTATATTGACAAACGGCAACACATTGCAGACAACTTTAATTTTCTTTATATGTTTCACATTTCTATGCGAGAAAATAACTTTAATTCAGATGATAACTAAATAAGCCTTTTTTCCTTATTTTTTTTTTCGGTCTCCACATTGTTCTATTAAATCGAGGTTATTGTAGACGATTTATTTCTTGTGTATAAATAGAAGGATACAGGACATACAATAAATATACTTTAAAAATAGAAAATGTAAACCACGCATATTAAATATTCGTATAAAGTAATATCAGTTTTTGTTTTTTCTTACATGCAAGCAACAATCGAGATGGTGAAAAGGTGGCAATTTAGTCAGAAGTTATGACTTGAGATTTGAGAAAGTTGTAAGGTGCACGGAAACATAGATGGAAGCAACGTTGTTCATGAATATTGTGAGTTGCTTCAGCCGTTTTGTATGGAATTGAGTTGTTCTGCATAGCAACTCTCCTCTTCCTTATTTAATTGGCTCCAAGTATTACATTGTCAGACAAATTAATTTGCCTTCTGCCTCCAAGTCTGATATTGTTTTAAAATATAATAACATGGGCCCGCAAAAAAAAATAAAAATTATTTAAAAGCTTTGTTTAAGTAATTTAGGAATAAAATATAGAGTTATTTGTAAAGGGAAGTTACTTGGACAGCTAATGGGGCATGTTAAACAACTTCTTAAGCAACTAGCTAATAAAGATGGTATAAGCAAATTAATTATTATTTAAATATCTATTTTTTAAAAATAAAAATCATACAAGATACCAAAAAAAATGTATATTTATACGCCGCATGTTACTATAATTTATTGACTTAAATCCGGTGATTCGGAGGATTCATTTTTTAATGCACTAATTTTTTTTTTAATTATATATGTCCATCGAAAATAAAAGGAAAGTAATTCAAAAAAAAAAAAAAAGAGTTATGAAATCATAAGTGGTAACTTCCACTTTGGGTTAGAAATCAGCTAGAAAGAGTTGAACTTTTAAAGATCCAAGCTCAGCTGGCTTCACAAATTAATGAGCTCGAGTCGAGCTATACTTTTTACAAATTTAAAAAGTATAGGCTCGAGCTCAAGTTTACTAAGGGCTTATGATTGGGCTTGTTTACATATATAATTTTATACATAATTATATTAATATAAATAATTTTATATGATATTATATTGATACAAATAATTATGCATATAATAAAATAATATTATAAAAATTTATTCATAAGCCTATTCGCAAGCTGGCTAATGAACTTAAAGAAAAGCTCAAACTTAGCTTATTTGACTAAACGAGTTTCAATTTGAGCTCGAGCTCAAGTTTATTAAGGGTTCATGATTGGGCTCCTTTACATACATAATATTATATATGATTATGTTAATATGAATAATTTTATATAATATTATATTAACACAAATAATTACATACATAGTCATATAATATTATAAAAAATTGTTCATAAGCCTATTCGTAAGCTGGCTAATGAGCCTGAAGAAAAGCTCAAACTTAGCTTGTTTAACTAAATGAGTTTCAATTTAAGCTCGAGCTCGTTTATCAAACGAGTTCAAATTGTACTAAGTCAAGCTGGAATAGCTCAACTCTTTTGCAACCATAATTTCACTTTAATAATATAAATGAGTTATCAATGTTTGTGCAATTTTAAGATATTTGCAAATATTAGTAGTGTTTTGATATAACAATAATGAAAGATAATGATGGCAATAGACCTTTAGAGGTATTCTTGGTTAATAAAGGCAAAGGGTTAAATTCATATTGGTCTAAACCTATTATTAAATTAATATTTATTTTGGTAATTCTTTTGGTTGAGTGATTGTACTAAGGTAATTCAATTTTGTATCATGATGGTTTTAGAGATTTTTGGTTTGGTGGCTGAAAATAGAAATTATTGAACCATGAGTCCATAATATGCTCGTTAAGACAACTCTGAATGAGTAGGCTAAATCCTACCCACCAATCATCAATATGAAAGATAGATTCATCGAGTTTAAAAGTCTATAAATACTTAACTCATGCCTCATGATTTATGATTTGTAAAAATTTAAGGATTAGAGAAAAATTGAGAGGCTGCAAGTTTTCAATTATCAAAGATTAAATAGAGCTCAAATGAAAAACCACTACTAGAAAACTAGCCTTTAGAGACAGAAAATTTGCGACGGAAAATTTTTGTCTCTGAAAAAATGAATTAGAGACAGATTTGCGACGGATTTGTGATGACATAAATTATGAATAATCTTCTAATTTTTATATGCTTTTGCGACGGAATTTGCGACGGATTACACATTGATTTGCGACGAAAATTTTTCCGTTGCAAATTTGTCTCTGATTTTAGAGGGAAATAAATTATTTTAGCTCCAATTTCTATTTTTTTAATTCTGTTGCAAATTTGTCTCTAAATTAAATTATTACATATATTAATATATAAATAATTATTTTAAAAATTTAGTTTTAATTATACATATTTAATATAATATATATAAATGTGCATTATATAATAAGGACATATATTATATTTGTAAATTAATTTTATTATATAATAACTATAATACGTATAATAATATGTTATTTACAACTAATTATATATTTTTTATTTATAATATATTTATTATTACATTACATATTTATATATTATAAAGCATAAGTTAAAAATAGTATTTAAAATATAAATATTATATTTATATCTTATTATATATTCTTTTGCATAATAACTTATATAAAAAATCAAATTATACAACTTAATAAAATAGTGTATAACAATAATATAATATGTTATATACAAGTAATATCATAAAATACTACTTAAAAATAAAGTATATTTCAATAATAAAATATGTAAAATAAAATAATTAATATAAAATGTAAACTTAGTATATTTAATCATATACAAATATATAAATAATATATTATATTTTAACAATATATTAATAAAAAATATATATTCATATTATTTATAATTTTTATTATATATTTATTATGACTATTCATATGTTTTTTTAATATAAAAAAATTTATTATATATATCTTACATAATTTATATTTACATACTATATTTTATTTAAAATATAATAACATATTTGGGTAAAAAATAATATCCTATGTAAAATATAGTATATTTAAGTAATAAAATATATAATATATAATAATTAGTTAAATATATTTAAATTGGTATTATATATTATTTTATTAATATATTAATGAAAAATATATTTTTATATTGTTTATATTATATTATAATTTATTAAGTGTAACAAAATGAAATAAAAAATAAACACATTAATTAAAAATATGCAATTTATTAAGTTAATATAAAATATTAAATAACTAATGTAAAAAGTATAATTATAATATATATCATTAAATATATATAAATTTATATGTATAACATTAGTTATATTTACATAATATATAACATTTTTAAATAATAATATCATATTTGGAAAAAAAATTATAATATGCTATTGAAAATGTTATATATTTATAATAAATATATAATTTAAAATAATTATTATAAAATGTAAACATTGTATATATTAATATTATATATTATTTTAATAAAATATTAATGAAAAATCCTTAATAAATAGGTAAAGTGAAATTATAAAATAAAAATAAATTATAAAAATATGTAAAATGTTTTATAATTATAATATTGTAAATTGTGATATCTCTTAAATAAACAGTAGTGGAACTTTACTCATGAAGATATGAATTGGTTTATCAGTTTAGTGCTTGTGAAAATTCCAATGTTAAGTGTGCTTAGTATGTAGCATTCTATGATAGGTGATCTCGTGGGAAGGATAAATAAGAGGTAAATGTGTATTTTTTTTAATAATTTGTCTTAGAATCAGAGACAGATTTGCGACGGAATAATTTTATTTAATATTTATTAATTGGATATTTAAAAATATCTAATTATAAAACAGGGACAAATTTGCGACAGAAATTCCGTAGCAAATTTGCGACGGAAAATAAATTTGTCTTTAAAAGAATTAGCGACGATGATTTTTGAAACAGAAATTTGCGATCACAAATAATGAAGTTAATAATTCTTGTACCCTTTATAAGTGCGTTTGACCTATAAGACTAATTATTTTTCTTCCCATCCACTTTTCTCTACAGTCTTTCTTCAAATACCATTCACAGCACAATGCTAAGCTCAACCTTGACTCAAAATTTTAAAGCTCGAGCTTAACTCCAGCTCCATTAAGCTTGAAATTCAAATTCGATTAACATTACATTTAACTCAAGCTCAATAGATTTTGATTAGGCTCGTGAGCTAATTGAACTAAGTATATAAAGCTTAAAGTAGGCTCAATAATATATTGCTTAAGGAGCTCGAGCTGACTCTACTACTATTTTTTAGTCAAACTCTAGTAATTATCAAATTGAGCTTGAGTATTTTGTTAACCGACTTAACTCACTTGCACCCTACATAACATTTATGTAATGACATAGGTTAGAATCTCGTATCTCCAACAAGCATATCCAATGTGAATAAAAAAATATAGAAAATGATTTCTTTTAAAACTAGAAATCATTTTTCTCTGATCAATCCTAATTTTTTTCATAATAACAAACCAACATTGACTATGGTTTTTGTCTCTTAAGTTGCTACTTAATATAACTAGTAGCCATAATCTGTCAAAGTTGGTATTTGATAATTTTAAGATTTTATTTTTTTTTAATTATAACAAATATGGTAGAATATTTATAAACATTGTCAATGAAACAAAATACCCACATAATAGCAAAAATATTGCAAAATTGAAAATTCCTAAATTCTTATTGAGTATTCATTGGTCAGCTAAAGTTTCCTGGCTACTTTTGTAATAAATCTAGGTATGTTTGTTTGTTGGGTGATTACAGATATATACACTTTTTTCAAACTTTTTTCTAATATATTATTTATAAAGAATTAGATATAGATAAAAAAAAAATTGGCAATTCTTATTAAAAGATCAAATAGATCAAATATAGATAAAATATAAATGTAAATCGGACATATTTACATATATCATTTTGAAAAAAATACAAATACAGAGGAAAAACATACCATGCAAACAGGCCCTTAATTTGCTACTGCATTTAATATGGGTTGAATGAAAATATAGAAAAATAGAAGGGAGAGGAGTAGGGATAGATATGTAGGGAAAGGGGGTTGAACATAAAAACACGACTTAAAAGCTTTAGTTCTTTTTGTCTTTTTTTTTTTTATGTAAAATTGTGAGTGAAACCCATATCCATGAACAGTGTTATTACTAAACAATAAAAAATAACCATTGTATTAAAGCGATAGGCATGGTTTTATTTTTTTTTTTGTAGTTATAATATTTTAAATTTTTTATTTCTAAATATATATGTATTATAACTATATTCATCCAATTTTTTTTTACTCATTTAACTTTACAATATTCATCTCGTAGATGGTCAATTATGGTAAATTATTGAGCCTAGACTCGACTTTTCCCAAACCTTAAAGGAGTCCCAACTCCCTTAAATCAAGAGATTAACCTACCAAACCATGTGTAAGGTGGACAATGAGGCATGACCACTCAACACATTAGGAAAAATAGTTAAACATGATTTAACGATCTAGTTCCATGCTTTCACAATAATTGATCTCAACTTCCCACTACCCCCATTATCGCACAACATTTGTAAAATCATTGGGAGCTCAATGTGGATGTGAGATTCCGCTTAAAGTCATTATGTATGTATCATGTGTATCTCATACCTTTTAAGTGATTTTAGAGTGCAAATGAGGAGATGGTACTTGATAAGATGACTTAGAGAGAATGGCGATGAGGAGAAATAGACAATTTCCATGCCTCAAATACACAAGTGACGAGTAAGGGGGCTTGAGAAAGTCTCAATCATCAACATTGCAGTTCTTGAGCAATTAAAGTGGTAGCCACATGATTTGCCCGTTTGATATTTGTGAGATAGGCTTCTTCTATGAATGTTATTTTATTTTTTCTCTACAAAAGTTTGAAATGAGGAGAATTAGCCGAATGATTATAAACACTTAGAGTGGATGATAACTATCAAATCATCTTAGTGATTAATAGATGAGATGGATTAATCTTACTTCATATTTATCTTGAAGGAGTTTACTACAGGCCAATGATAGTAATCATCTTCCTGTGTGCATGAATTTACCTAAGAGAGGTTATATGCAGATAAATAGGTCCAATGATCATTATTTTGAACCCATCAAGCAAAATTTCTCCAAGTTATCCCCATAAAGGAGCTAAACTTGCTAGATACTGTTACCTAAGCCCAGAAGTTAAGGTATAAATATCCCTTTTATACATTATGGAAGACAAGTATGTTACTCTAATAATTCCAATACTATATAACCTTTACACTTTTAGAATGTAATCTGACTTGAGAATAGGAGTAGTAACGTTAAAAAACACGTTAAAAAACTCTTTGATGCACCACTAATCTCGTTTTGTTTTGCAAGCCCAGTGTACAATACATGTTCAAAAGTTCAATCCCAATGCATACTTCACCGTCTATTGGATTTAAACTAACAACAAATCTAAATAATCATGTTGTTATAATATAAATATAATAACTCACACAATATCTATAAACTTAAACTTTTAGATTAAATGGTCGTGGTGCTAACCTTAATATGAAATTAGAGTAGGAGGTCTTGAGTTCGAACCCCCTGCTCACTCATTACAACACTATTAAAAATTACATAGTCCACTTGATGGGTCATAGTTAAAAAAAAAAAAAATCAAAATCCCAACCTATAGGCTTAAACTTCTATATTAGATAGTTCTGGTGTTGATCTTAACACATAGAATTATAATTTTCTTTTTTTTTTATCTGTCAATTTCTTAAGAAATTACTCAAACAACAAAAGAATCGGTTTTAATTTTTACATTTTAAATAATCCTATTTATCACGTAATATATTTATTATATGAAGTAGCTAGCTTCTAGCTAGTTTCCATTTATCTTCTCAGTTGGAATAACGATATCATAGCAGTCGGTAATTATTTATTCAAATTGCTGGTATGTATACTAATTTTTACATTTTAAATAATCCTATTTATCACATAATATATATTTATTTAATATTTATACACACTTGCAATGCAAATGAAGTAGCTGCTAGCTAGTTTCCATTTATCTTTTCACTCGGAATAATGATATCATAGCGGTCGGTAATTATTTATTCAAATTGCTTATAAATTAGTGCATACATTCCTCGACCAAATGTTTCTTACCTCAGTACATTAACGTCCACGTGGGGTTTCAACAGATTTTTGTAGATCCACCAATGAGACAATGTTCCATTTAACTTTAAATTACCACTGATCTTAATTGGGATGGCCAGCTAATTTATTGGAGTACCTTAGCCCTTGGTTTTATATATATTACTATTATTTACGAATTCCTTTCATTCGTGTCGTGAAATTATATAATAAAGTAGGATAGATATTTTTTTTTTTAACTCATCTCTTTTTTTTTTTATCATTTATTAGTAGATACTGCATTCGTGTTGTGTGTGCAAAATTAATAATATAAATAAAAAAATTTAAATTTTTTATCATAAAATATTAATTTTCAATTGTAAAATTTTTTTGTTGCTTTAACTTTTAATAATATAGATGATAAGAACCGCCCTGACTCTTTTTTTTCACATACAGGATGGGTCCGCTAGGGTATATAATATATATATCTTTCTCTTTTATAGTTTTGTATAATTATATTCATATTTATATATTTTATGATATTTTATTAAAAGTTGCATAACGAGCAAAAATATAAATCACGAGCTTGTTAAAAAAAGAGAAGATAAATTAATCACAATGGCGTATGAAACCAAATTTTTTACCTTCTATGGCTATCTTTTTTTTCTTAATTTTATGTTTTTTTTTATATATTTTTTTCCCGCCAGCTATCAATGATCTCTACAATATCCAGTATTACAAAAATAAAAATGAATAAAGAAGGGGGGCAGGTATCACTTTTTGGATCCACTTGGAAAAATATTTTTCCTTCTTTCTTATGCCCCGAACAACACGGCCATCCATTTCAATCAATCACACCCTCAATCAATTATTCATCCCTCAGACTCAGACGCTCACTCTTGACTCTTCTATATAAATCCCATACCAAACCCCCCAATTCCCTCACCCCACGCCTCTTTCTTCCCAAACACGACTTGACATTTATATTTTTCATTCCCCAAAACAAATTCCCCACCAACAAATCGGAACTCTTCCTTTTTTTCATCTTCAACTTCCATGTCTGTTACAACACATTATTCCTTGATGGAATCAAACTCACACGTTCGTTTCGACAACGTTAAATCGCAGAAACTGAAAGCTCTTCGTAAATACAGAAGAAAGCAAGTACTCATAAAGGGGCTCATTCACGTTGCCGAGTTTTGCATAGCCTCGTATTTGCTCTTCTCTTGGTACTCCACCACCGGAGCAACCTTCGCCGGCGATTTGCTCCGGCAAGTGGTTCACTTCTCTGAGAAACCGCTATGTGTTTTCTTCTTTTGCCACGTCATCATCGCGACAATATTCATCGTGTCCGTCTTCAACAACGACAGCAGTCAAAACGTCGGATCAAACATGTACGATGAATACATGTCTCATCGGAGACTTCCGGAGTACGGCTACTCACCGGCGACAAAAACATCTCCGGCGGAAGAACCGCATCTTGATAAACAGATTGTTCCTTATGATATGGAAAACAGAGCATTAACCATTTCGAAGCGTCGGGTTTGTCCAGTGGCTGACGGTTCGGTGGTTACGGTTTCTCCGTCGCCGGTTCACGAGAGCAGTAACACTACATCCGATTCAGTTCCTCGTCCGGTTCTTACGATTCAGGACGCTGAGGTAGTTACGGTTGCGGTGAGCCAATCGGTTTCTCCGGTGAACGATGGTACGGCCGGAGAGAGAAAGCAATATAGGAGGAGTCGATCGGGTGTAATTAGTAAGAAGGTGGAGAAGCAGCCGGAACTGCGGCGGATGGTGACGGAGGTAGGGAGGAAGTCGGTGGACGAACTGAGTAACGAGGAGTTCAAGACGACAGTGGAAGAGTATATTGCAAGAACGAGGATGTTTTTGCAAAGTGAATTGATGGATGAGATAACTTCGAAGGAGAGTTACAAGGTTGTTAATAACTGCAGGTCTCTTGTTGTTAGGAATTGAACCCAAAAAAAAAAAAAAAAGAAAGTGAAGAGACATGATGGATGATGAGTTAGTTTTCTTCTTGTTATTAGCAGTTGCAATTGTGCTACAAGATGATGATAAGGGACTTTAATGTAGCTTTGTAAAAAAGTTAGTAACTCCATAAGATTCAACTTCTTGTTAAATTTGATGTGCTTTTGAGTTTTTCTTCAAGTGTCTTTGTTCTCGGATTTTCGACACATGATTATATTAGCAAAAGCTATGCTACTGATATAAGGAAAAATATCCAATGATGTGTATACAATTAACAAATTAATAAGACGAGACTATTACCCATAAGATCATGTGTTTAAAAAATTATTGTTAATTACTTATCGTTTATATATTATACGGGACATGTAGCATTTTTTACTGATTAGAGATACAAGTATAATTTTGACATTAAATAAATTAAAATATTATACACCATTACAATCATTTGCCAAAATGATTCAGATATTTATCCATTATTTGTTATAACTAATATTAATCATACTAAAAGTTTCTGATATATGATTGTAATTTTATAAGATCATTTTTGATGATATTTAAATTTTAATTACTATAAACATCGGAAAAAGTTCGAAAAGGGAGCGGACAACTGGCTGATCATCCAGTTGGTGTTAAAAATTTTTGAAGGCTGTGAGCCGATAAGTATTTAGTATTTAACTACACAATGCCGGCTGGTATGAAAGGTTCAGTTGAACTGCTTGTCCGGCCATTCGTTGGTGAATTAGAGAATTCTATTAAGGCTGGACTTTCTCCTTTCTTTTTTTTTTTTTTTTTAACTTGGAAATTTGTGGGACCTGGATGGACATTATTGTGTGCGGTTGCATTGCTTTTCTGGTTGATTGAGTTTTAAAAAACGTTAAAGAAACATGTAGCAAGTTGTTGGATTTTATGAGAAAATGAGTTTGGTATTATATTTGACAATGACATGTCATGAAAAATCTCACGGTGATTTATTGTTGAAATGGGAAATTTAACGTAATTAATTCGAATCGCTCGAGAGTCAAGATAAGTTGATTTGGATTAATTACTAGTACCATAGCATGATAAGCTACCTACGTTCTAAACTTAAGTGTCATTTCAACCCAATTCTAGAAATTAACTGGGAACTTGGAGGAAATTTTTGGAGGACCAAAAAGAAATTGTGCTGTCTCCTCTTTTTGTCACCATTGACCTTTAAGGTTTTGGTATACATTAGCTATTGGGTAATGGTAAATCCAGCGTTGTATGAATGTAAAGTTTTGAACATTTAAGGTAGATATTACTTCTCCATAAATAACATCACAATTGTTGCTAAAATTCAAAATCACCACCCAAAAAACATAATAATTTCAATAAATAACATTATATTTGTTGCTAAAACTCAAAACTATCACTAAAAAATATGATAATTTTCAAGTTTTACAAAAGTTTCAAGTTTTCTACCACATATTTAATATCATGAAAAATGAAACGCACTTATATACAGGATTTATCTATACTTGATCATCAACCATCTCCTCAAGGTCATGGAAATTTCCTTATCTTTATTATTACTGTTGTTGTTGTTGTTATTATTAATGGAGGGCCCCTTTTTGGTTGAATAGGTTAATCAAACAAATTCTGATGATTCGCTTAAAAATTTTCTTCGGCCATATTTAATTCTACAGACACGAGGGGTGGACATCGACATGGGAAATGGACTTCTTTAGTTGGTTTGTCAGTGTTTGCCTTACCCCTTTTACCGGGGCATGCCATGTCAGAATAAGTGGTCTAGGTTTCATCGAACTAAGATAGTTGTTCGGGACCTATGGAAATTTGACAAAAATGATGCATCTAATTTTCATGGATGCAAATGGAATGGATGGGACAGATATAGCAATGGAAGGAGACAGAAAGAGTCAGCAAATTTTCATCCGCAACAGAGAGAGAGAGAGAGATAGAGCCCCAGAGGCCAAAAGGCCAAGTTCCTCCTAACTGTCCTGCCTGCCAAGCACTAGCACAGGTGCCATATGTGCTAAAAAAATTTATGTTTTTAGAACCTCAACCAATCAGTCCAAGCCATGGCATGGATTGATGACATTTCCAGACCTTTTTTTTTTTTTTTTTTTTTGCCTTCGATTGTCCCGTTTCGCTCAATCAAATATCAAGTTTTGGACCAATATTTTCATTTTATTTAATTTATTTTTTAAGTGGTGGCTTGAGTGTATTATAGTATAGAAACAAGTCTAAATGTGTATCTCCTTTTTCTTCTTCTTCTTCTTCTTCTTTTAATTTTGGAATGAGGAAAGAATAATAATATTTTGATAAGAGTAAACGTCACAAATGGTAGTTGAACTTTGATAATATGCAGTCAAATACCTGAATTTTAAAATTGATTAATTTAGTACATGAACTTTAAAATTGAGCAATTTAATACCTGAAGTTACTTTTCGTGTATGCTAACCGATTTTACGAAGACACTATTGGAGAGCACGAAAGTTATTTATGGTATTAAATTGATTAATTTCAAAATTTAGATGTTAAATTCATCAATTTCAATATTCAGCTAGCTAATTGATCGATTTAAAAATTTAGGTACCTAATTGCAATTTTTACCAAAACTTAAGTATCATTTGTAACATTAATCCTTGAATAAAAAATTATAAAAATACCATTACAACAAAAATAATCCTAAAAATAGACAAATTAAACTCATTTTATTGAAAAGATAAGTTTAAATTGTAATAAACCCATTTCTTCAACAAATAAGTTTAGTGTAATTATAACAAAGTGATCTTTTGAAGAGACGAGTTGATGAGTTCATATATTGACTCATCTGTTTAAAAGTTCAATATAACCTAAACTTGTCTTTTGAAATGATGAGTTCAAGTTGCTTAATTTTAGGATTAATTTTCATCCGACAACATTTTTATTTTTTTAAAATATTATTATTTCCTTCCTTTTCTCAGTAAAATTTGATGGAAAAGATATCAACATGAAAATATTTGGAGCTAGAATAATTTAGTATATAGTTTATTTATGAGTTATTGCAAAAAGAATAGTATAACAATCTTTTATTAAATTCATGATAAGTTCATGCACTTTTCCCTTTTCTTTCCTTTAATATCAAAGACAAAAAAAAAAAAAAAATATTAAAAAAGATTCATTATATACATATATATATATATAATATATTTAAGCTATATATATTAGGTTTTGACTATATATGTTTTACAAATTTCCCTGAAAATAATAGAAAGTCTAGGAATATATAGACCACCTAAGCTTAAGAAGAAAGTCTAGGAAAGGCAATAGTTATATCGTTCGCCAGTAATCGTCCAATCAAGGGTGATGTGGAAATAGTGGATGGACCAAACGTATAATTTATCTTGTATTTACGGCTTCAAAAATTTAGAGCCTAGCCAACTTTATGCTTATTTTAAGGCATCCTAAAACTTAAAAAGCTTACAAATAATTAGGCTCACTATAATACCTTTGGATTCTTTCAATTCATCATTTTCATTAACTATCACCATTCTTCATATCCTAGAATCATAAATTCATATTATAAATCATCACTGCTTTGAAGGATAAATAATAAAAAATTCAGATACAACAAATTGAGATTTAAAACACAAAACAACAATAAAATATCACAAAGTTTTATCACATTATCAAATAAAATTATCTTCTCAAGTACTCGAATAGAATAATAATTTATAAATTAGATAGAATTGATTGGATTTATATTATTTTTGGAAATCTCAATTGTATTTATTAGTAATATTATTCCTATTGAGTATAACGTATTATTGATATGCTATGAAGCTGAAGAGGTTTTTCTTTTTTCCTTTTTTCGGTGGGTGAATCTGAAGAGGCATTTCCTGGATATAAAGTGTACATTATGCAGGTTCTATGGTTCAGGACAAGTGTAAAACCATACCATTGTCCTTTATAAAAGCAGGTTTTCAAAAGTAGGAACTAAAACTAATCCTGTTTACCTAAAAAAATAAAATAAAAACAAAAATAAAACTAATCCTTAACATGCAATTCATCCTAAAACCCATCAACCATGTAAATTTTAATAGGTTATGGGGTCCATTGCTTAATTAATCTTAGTTCCGACGAAGAGTATCATTATTTTTCTTTCCGTATCCTCCTAAGCATCTCTAATACTAGACATCGGCACGGTTCGGGTTGGTTCCGGACCCGAACCGGAACCGCCGGTTCACGGTTCCACATTTCGTGGAACCGGAACCGGAACCGCCAGAGCCGGGGCGGTTCACGGTTCCAAGGAACCGCCGGTTCTGGCGGTTCCGGTTCCGGTTCTACGAACCGTTTTTTTTTTTTTTTTTTTTTGCCTTTCGTGATGTTTTGTTTTTTTTTTCTTTCTTTTGTCATATTTTGTTTTTTTTAGTTACGTTTTGTTTTTTTACCTCCGACCCCTACCAACCTACCACCCCATCCCCCTTACCACCCCCCCCCCCCCCCCCGATGCAGGGGCCTTGCATCCCCCCTTACGCCCCAAATTCAGCCCCCGCATGCTCCCATTTTTACTTTTCCATTTCCTGTTTCGTTCTAAGCTTTTTTTTTTTTTTTTCTGGAGGGTTGGAACCGCCGGTTCCGGACCCGGTTGAACCGCCGGTTCCACCACGCCGAATCGTTTAGACCCGCCGGTTCCGGCTGGTCCTTGAACGGTTCGAAACCGTCACCCACGGGGCGGTTCCCGGGTCAGGAACCGCCGGTGACGGTTCGGGCGGTTCGCGGTTCGGAACCGCCCCGTGGTGACCTCTATCTAATACTTAGCAGATCTAGTGATACGTTGCTTGGCTTTCCAAGGCAAGTAAAAATATGAGATTTTATTGTGATCCATGCTCATATGGAACCTGATGATGCCTAAACTGGAAAAGGGGTTGTCCAAACCAAATTCATCCTACAAATGAATTGGATAGCTGAATTGGATCTAGGTCCTAATCATAATAGTTGCAACATAAGACTTTATATAAGCATCCATTATCCTCACTCGGCACTTGGTTACTATCTTTGGCACTCTATCAGCCTTACCTTATACGCCTTTCGGCACATGTTACTCAATTAGATTTGATTCACGTAGTAGTGGAGTAGTGAGCTTACCCCACGTCCTCTACAACTGCTACCAACTGTCCACTCATCCATTCATCAATGATCTCATGATGCTCGCAAACACTAGATCAATCCACTATAAATATCCACCTCCCTGATTAGAATGATAATGCTGTACTCAATCCATTATACACATCTAATCCACGGGCTTACTACTATAATTTTTTACTTAAGCGCGAGTATAGCTACACAGAGTTTATATTCAGCGTGTCACATTTTCTATTTTGTTGGTCTTCCATTACAACAATCCAAGCCCAAATATTTTATATCCAGCCTCTACCGGATTGAAGGAGTGACAAAACCATTCAAACACAAATGGTAAAGAATGAGATCTTCTTATCAGATACAATAAAATAATAATAGGTGATTCCTGTTACGCCAATACATTCATTAGGATCCTTGCTTTTGGCGGAAAAACTTTAATGCATTGAAAAAGGATTTTTGTTAACAATTAGTTTTCATGTGCAGCGAAATGCAAGGAAAAAATTTTGTCTTAGTTTTCACGTTATAATTTTAATAATATATTTATCTCCGATAATATATGATATGAAAGATCAATATAGCAATATAGCACGCATTACAGAATTTGTGTTTGATTAATATAATCATATTGTTAATATATTACAGTATAAATTGTAGAATATAATATTCATAGAAAATTAAAAAAATTTATTATAAATATTCAACTTGATTTTTTTATTTAATTATTATTAGGTTAATAACTTGAATACTACTTGAACTTTACCTAAAAGAACAAACAATTACATATGCTTTTGACTGATCAATTTACTTCCTAATTAAACTTTCCGTTGTTGCTTTTACTACCTTCATCATCCTGGCTGGACAATTTAATGAATAATTGAATGAAACAAGTCAATTTTAATTAAAAAAAATAGCACTTTCTTAAATTTTATAGAAACAATAGAAAAAGTAAAAAATAGAAATTAAAAAGAAAAAAATCTAGGAAAAAAATAATAAGAACATTCATCATCGTTGAGTTTGAATAGACACACACCAACTCATGAGACCATGCCAATCTCCACTAGTGAACCTTTCTTCCCCATTCAAACTGCATGATTTCTACCATGCTAAAAGCCACGAACATCAAACCCACCTCCTCACAAAGTCGCATCACCTCAGTACCAACCATCGATTGAATATCCTTGTCTTTACACATTTCACCATATGCTAAATAGAAATCTACCCATCAAAGCCACCTTCAAGCTTCTCCTACTAAACAGACCTTCATCATTGCATTGGTACTGAACTCCATTGAAACTAACCTCTAGCACTACCTTTGCTAGAGGTGACAAATTGCTAGAGGTGACAATGATGATGCAAGTGGTTTCGCTAGTTAATTGGGGTTTGTAGATCCTTTGGGGAACTTATTGGATTTTTTTGGTTTTAGGTTTAGGGTTTAAAATAAGGGTTTAAAAAGGTTTGAGAGGAATGTAGAGGAGGATTTTAGAAAGGGCGTTGGAAGCAAGATAGGTTGGAGTTGCAGAGAGAGCATTGGAGTTGTAAGTATGTGTTTTGTTTGGCTTTTGGTGCTCTACATTATCTGGACATCGAGAGCGGAATGAAGCAAGAGGAGAGTAGTTGGCAGTGGAGATGGAGATGGAGTGAAGTGGACCTTCATCATTATCCTAGAGATGTTTTCATTTTCTTTGATTTTGACTTTTTTAATTGCCTTTATTATAAAATTGCAATAAACAGGTATCATTACGTAAAAGGAGGACTCTGTCATGTAAGAGGACAGAGTTAATACCATTAGTAGAGATAGTTAACGTGTCCTCGTAAAGTTATCTCAAGTTAGTAAATTGATCACTTAAAAGTATCGATAGTTAATTGTTGTTTTAGGCAAAGTTCAGGTAGCACTCTAATCATTAATCCATTATTTATTGTATTTTTTGAGATAGTATATAATATGCGAACACCTTAAATGCTTCATCATTTCAGGTGTATGGTTATATTTAATAACTAAAATATGAAATGTGATACCATCCCCCGAGTTGAGAACAAAGGGGGAACTAAATATCATGCAGAGCTATACAACAGCCGAAAGTTGGGGAACAAAATGACGAGTCAGGCAAAATGCTACATGATAGGGGTACCTCTTAAACCTATATGAAAGCACCTCTAAAGTCCCCTTGTTCATTGCATTCATGGAACTATATAAAGAAATTAACAAAGACTTCAGTTCTATAAGTGGAAGAAAATGTGATATCCCTCAAATATAAAACGATGAAACTCTAGTGATGGGAGCATCTTTAGGTATTATAGCTTTAATTTCATCATAACTCTAAAGATAAATGTGCTTACAGTAGTTCACTTTATATGACTATATATTTATTCTCTCCTTGTTCTATGTAAACCTGTTATTATGATGCTCATTTCGAGGAAATGATAATTCATAATGAGTTTCTGTTAGGTGAAAAGATGAATAACAATTTATATCCCTAAACCCACGAATTGTCATTCAATGGTTTATTTTCAACTTTGTCATAAATACCCCCATATTAAAAATATCGCATATATATTATCCTCTCTCTATAATAAAAACAATGGATATTATAAATATTTTACTTTTTACTTCAATAATTACTTGTTTTATTTTTTATACCAAATGAACATTGTAATAATTATTATAACCCTATTAGATTAACATTGGATTGGAATTTCATTCTCTCGTTATTCTATATAGTAAAGTGAACAAGTCATTAGATAGAGTACACCCAAGATGGATGACCTTTTTGGAAGCAGTCAGCACCAAGGACAAAACCATATGGTGCACCATGCTATAGTGAACATATCTCAATAAGCATAGTTCTGGATTGGTACATTATATCTACGACTTTATAAGCTAAATACTAATGCGCTCATAATATCCAAAGATCCACAACTAGCAACATTTGTTGTTTGTTAGCTTCCATAAGGTTGAAAAACCTACCAACTCGTTATTAAGCTAAGTGAATATTAAAAAAAAAAAGATAACAACAAAACATTTGGAGGCATTTAAAGCAATTAAAATAATAATCATTCCAGTAATATGTCAATTAAGAAAACCATTATCATGTTAATCATTTGGGCTATCAAAATCGTGTTTTTATATTTTTTGGAAAGTTTTTATATTATAATAACTTTTAGTAGGAGTTTCTGTTTTTAAAGCCATATCTAGCGTTTTTCTTGTCTTTTTTATTTTTTTAACTCTATGAGTTAATTAGAAGTTTCCTTTTATGGAAAAATTTAGGTTTTCAATAAAATTGTATACCTTTAGGCGAATTGGCAGTTTTTTTATATATCAATATAATTATTTAAAGCGAATATATTGCTCTTACTTTGAAATTTTAATTGTCTTGCAAGTTTTCTAATTTTAATGCCTATGTCGTTTAGGTATTTGTAGAGCCAACAAGTATATAGAAGATCATCTTCCGATATTCGTGAGTGAGTTAATAGAATTTGATAGTATCCCTTAATTTGTGTAGTTTTATTGCATCAATTTAGTATTAAATAGACCACTTTAATGATTTAAAAAAAAAAAAGGCCACTTTAAAATTTAGATAATAAATTGAATTTTACTGAACTTGATATTTTTTTTTATTAAAAAAAAACTAAAATTGCTTTGCTGTTACTTTTAAAGGATAAAATAGTTATGTGGGAGCATAAGGGCACTTTTTACAAAATATGAGGAGTTTGAAGACATAGTCTAAGAGTTAAATGCAAATGAAATAGATATAAAAAGATGTGGTTATGGTGTAACCTCGTGAATTTCCAAATATCCGATGGCGAAGTTTGTAAGATCATAGGATCATACTGGGAGGATTCACGACAGCTTGAAATCACCCTTTATCTGTCCTAAGAAAAGTCAAAAAACTTTTTTCTCGATTTTTAGGTATACCTAGTACAGGCTCGTAGCCTAGTACTCCTAGCTTCGAAGGGAGGTTTCCTCTAAAATATTATTAACAATCATGTTTCAAGAAGCTGGGCGGCGGGCTGCCTTTACCCCTAAAAAATAAATAAAATAAATAAGGTGGACATGCATTTTTTAGGCTTCTGTGGATATTTTGGAGCCATCCACCTAAAAAGCCTTAAAAATTACATTCTGAGGACATAACGAAATGAGTTTTCTTTTTTTCTTCTTTATGTCACTTTGTTTATTAAAAAAAAAAAATCAATAATTTTGATATCTCCTTTTACTCCCCCAAGTAATACTTTCTTGTCTTTGTACCATCTATCTATCGTGGACCATTAAGGGAAGAGTTAAGCACTTTAGTCTTTATCAGTAGTTAGTCAAACACGACATTATGATCTGGGTCTTAACGTGTGTAGATGGTGGGAAGGGGGGAAAAATACAAATTAAAAAATATATATTCTAGAAATTAGAAATCAAGAAAAAATCACTACTGGCCAAAAAAAAATATATATATATAATATAATATCAAAGAAATAATCCTAAAAAATACGATATTATGTTAATGGAATGCTTTAATTCTGTGGTTTTTAAGATACAGTTTCAAGTGCTATATCTTTTGGGTTGTTTTTTTTTTTTCCCAAGAATCTTAATTTTAAAATATTTGTTAGAAGTTTTTGTCTTTTTTCCCCCCCTTTAATCTATAGATGGTGGACCTTATCAGAACTTTATTTTTTCTTTATGGTATTTCTTTGTAAGGTAGTGTCTTGCTCTTATCCAATGCTAACATCGTCTGGATTAAGGAAAAATAAAGTGGATAAAAGTTATTAAAGATGACAAGAAGTGAAGAAATTGGATATGTAGTTGCCACCACACCTTCTCACTGTTGTGTGGAGTGAAGATTAACTAAGGTTTGTTAATTTCTGATACAAGAAAATAATGCCAATAGGATCAAACACAATTAAAAGCACCACTATAGAGATAAATGTAAAGTTGAGGCAACAAAAAGTAAAAAATTCGACTGGCAATACAAATTTATTTAATTCTAAAGAAAAGTGATTATTTATAAAATCTATCTTATTTTATGTAATTATATATCTTTCACACTGATATGAATATAATATAAAGTAAGATATGGACTCGATCAGTCAACAAACAAATGGCAAGCATAATTCTATCCCCAAACTGTCAACACTTAAAAATATGCATCTCCTTAGTCTTAAAAATTATATCTTAATTTTTCCGAATTTTTATAGAATTAATTGTTGCAAATAGTACCCAAGTTTTGATAAAATACGTAATTAGGTATCAAATTTTAAAATCGATTAATTTAGTACTTAAAATTTGAAATTCATCAATTTAGTACCTCAAAAAACTTTTCATGCATACCAACAGTATATTTGTCAAGTTCTTTCATGTACTAAATTGATCAATTTTAAAGTTTTCTAGATACTAAATTGATCAATTTCAAAATTCAAGTACTAATTTGATTAATTTCAAATTTCAGGTATCTAATTGTATATTTTGTTAAAATTTATCAATGTGCCAATTAAAAATTATACAAATACAATTTATATAAAATTAATTACATAAATATTGACGTAAAATCGTATATTTAAAATGCATTCACTTGTTTATATGTTAATCATATATTTGAAATGCGATCATATGTCACCATGAACTGCATGTTTACAAGGGATTTGAGGTAAATCACTCGTTCGAAACGTGATTCATTAAAGCTAACATATGAATCTTCACATGCAATTTATCATTGTATATCTTTAGTGAATTGCATTATTTCATTATACCATGAATCTCACCTTGAAATTTTGATATAGCGCTATATTTAGATAATTAAAATTATCTTGTTTATACTTGTGTAATTTTATTTTGAAATATTAATAAACACGCGTGTTCATCCCATTGTCTGTGACAGTATCCATTTTTTTTTATAAAGAGACTAATATTAGCAAGTGGGCTTTAGCAATAGCTTAGAGATTAAACGTATACTTATTTAAATTTATAAAATTTAAAATATATATATTTAAAACTTTATAAAATTTATTCATACCTAACCAAAATTAGTTTATCATAACCCTTACATTGTTTTTATCTATCGAGCATTTCCAATAGCAAAGTACACTTTATAGTATGTTAATTGGGACTATGTGTATATACGTCCAAATTAAATAAAAAGCTTCCCCTAACCCCAGACATAGAGGCATGACCCACTTTTTGGAAATTTTCTTGGCCTATTTTTTCAATGATATAAAACTTTGCGGGTCCCGGTTTTCAGCACGGGACGGCTCATTTGATTATAATTTTCTTTTTATTTAAAACAAAAACAATATTAGATTAAAAAAATTAAAAAAGCAATGCCTGATGGATCTTTAGTTGGTTTAACTCGGTACTGCGTATTGGTTTTGAAAATGCCAAATCTCATACTTAAATTTTTCAAAGAATTTAATATGATGAAAGAACTTTGAAGTAACTAATTTAATATTTAATCAATGTGAAAAAAATTATCTATTAAATAAATGTAATTAGAAAAAATGATAAAAAAATCAATGATATATTGCATCTTTAAGATATCAAATAAAGTAAATATTATTAAAGATAATAATAAAAATAATCATAAAAAGTTTTAATGGATCTTAAATTGATTACTTTAAAATTTAAGTATTAAATTGAATTATTGTATAGAGTTCATGTATCAAACTTGATATTTATCCTTCATCTTTCGGTTGATATCACAAATGGTACCAAAAGTATATTAACTAGCCGGATTTAATAACCGAGCAAACTTTTCCTAGTGATAGCATGTTTTCCATGTTGCAGTCATAAACATACTTCCATTTGAATGGTTGCTACGAATAGGCATGCATGCATAAATATACGCCCAAGATTTTACATATACGAGAATTAGATATGGATAAGTTTGATTATACCTATTTCTACCAATAATTTCCAATTTATAAGACATTTTTTGATAAGTTGAGTATTCAAAAATTTTTCGGTCAATAGATAAAAAGAGAACTTGATAGGATTCATCTTCTATTTAAGAGGATAAATTAACATATAGATAAAAGTTTAAAGATAAATTTGTATATAAGTGAAAGTTTGAGGAGATATTTTACAGCTTTCTTATTTTGTTTTAATGAAAAATTTTAAGTGTTCTCAATTGTGCCAATTTTGAAAGTTTCTTTTTTCATTTTTTTGAATTTTGAAAGTTTAAATAGTCAAAAAGCTTACTTTAAATGTTTGGAACTAAATCCATATCCAGGTAAAAGTTTAAGAAAGTAATTTACAATTTTTCCTAGATAAAATCCTGTCTAAGTAATACCGCCATCTATATAAGTTCTACCAATTTAATATAGTAAAGTTTGAATAGCAAGATTATTTTGGCAAACAAAAAAAAAAAAGAGAAAGAAAGAAAAAGGATATAGAATGACTATACTGTCCAAGTTAGCAAAAGCTTGCCATCTGCACTTGGTATGCATGCTGCTTTTTCAGTGATTGTTACATAGTTTCCCTTCCTTGTTGATTCTAGGAACAGCCGAAATACTTCAAGGAATTAGAGTGACACCAAGGAAATCGGACAGCCATTCCTCAGACGTGAAAAGAGCGCCCATTTCTCAACAGCGGAGTCCGAATCAATCACCTCCCACCTAATCAAGGCTAGAATCAAACTATGGACTAAATTTCAATGAAACATATCTCACGAGAATATAGCAGCAGTGTCCATAAAATAGTTGCTGTACAAATCTTTAAGTAAGAGTTTGGCACGTCAATGAAAATGCATAATCATAAATGCAAAATTATAATTTATATGATATATAGACAGAACTCACTTGTAGGTGATTACGAGGCGATGTAAAAGACCAACATCATAGCTTTAGCCATGTTCAACCCAAGACAGTCCTTCCACCGGCTCCAAAAGCAAGAAGCTATATGGTTTCGATTCCTGTAATGAAAGAATGAAGCACCGGAGTGATCTCCTAATCCATTATGTCCACATTTTGATTCTTTTGCTTTCAAAATAGAGATGAAATGAATTCTAAATGGAGACACTACATCAAACCGCGAAGGATTAAATTCATTGGGATCGGCGTGCACGCTAGATCGTAATGATGACTTAGCATCAATGTTGACACTCCATCCTTTCTTGATTCCATAACCTGCCACAACAAGAACACGGTGGCTATGTTCATTATCTTGTATCAAATGATATCAGCAAATTCATATTAAGACCAACCTTCAAATGCCGAGTCCTTGAGGGCTTACTCGAGGAAACCATGGAACTACAGATGCCATTCTCAGAGATTCAACTACCTGTTTTAAATTCTGATCACATTATAAACTTAAACATCTGTTTTTAAACTAGAAAAACAAGCAATTCAATACATGTTATTTACACCTTAAGGCATATGGCATATCATCACACACAAGTCTTCCAATCTAAGACATGGTCTTCCTGTAACTTTTGCAACACGTAGTTGTTCTGCCTGCTTGGTCAATAGATAGATTAGTAGTTCTGGTAATGTATAGATATTTCCAAATGCATCAAGCTAAAATGCCATTTATCGTCTTAAATGAAATCAGTTTTAATTCCCTTAACGACTTACTTTGAGTGTCTCTAAATCCTTTTGTTCCACCAAGTACTTTACCATCCATGTTATTGCACTTGCAGTTGTATCTTGACCTGCCACTAGAACTGTCAAATGGCAAAAAGTGCACAAACACTGGATTCGGCCATTGAAGGTTAGCTATGATGTGAACTATTATTATAATTATATAATACATCCCTCACTTGTCAGTTTGGAGTTTTTGATTGAATTCTATCAATTAGATAATATAATAAATGGATTAAAATGAGTTATAAAGATTTGAACTCATGACCTCTTATTCTAATACTATGTTCAAGTTGGTATTGACGTCAAAAGGACAGGGCAGAACATTTTTACCTGCAATTATCATCGTAGATTGTCTTTATTTCTGCATCATTAAACTAAGATGTTCTTCACCGCATGTCTTCACTGTTAAAAGATATTGGAGAAAATCCTCATGACAAGATCCTTTCCTTCTTTCTTGAATCAGCTTCTCTAGAAGCCCCATTATTCTTTTCCTGGCCTAGATCATGATATAAAAAATCAAATTGTACTCATGGAAAATCTGGCAGAATCTCCATCAATTGTCATCTCTAAAAGATTGTAAGTTTCTGCAACTGTATAACAATCATATCATCTACTCCAAGATTGTATATCTAATGCATGAATGAAAGGAACAGACAGTAGCCATTAAATTCTTTCCCATAGGTAATTGTAGCAATTAGTGTTTCCTATTATTATTCAAGTTGGAAAATCAAGGAAAACTTTCATTGGAGACATGATAT
The DNA here is from genome assembly GCA_024138025.1 of Combretum micranthum. Classification (NCBI taxonomy): domain Eukaryota; kingdom Viridiplantae; phylum Streptophyta; class Magnoliopsida; order Myrtales; family Combretaceae; genus Combretum; species Combretum micranthum. The sequence continues at coordinate 1,237,695 of JAMXBD010000187.1, read as the reverse complement.
ATTGTCCTAAACTTTTTTATAGGTTAGATTTTGTTGCTAAGAGCACTTGCAAGTCATAATGGTCATTAAAGTTGCGAATGAACTTGTACAATCATACACTGTTTATAATTTTACCACACTTTTCTTTCTATCTTTTTTTTTTTCCCCCAAAAAAGCTAAAACTAATGTAAAAGTTTAGATAAAGACTTTTGGTAAAATATGGGTTTTTACAATTCTATCAATTCTATACGTTCCACCTTTAGGTAGAATGGTAATTTTAACAATCTTACAGTTCAGATCAAATGTCTAGATTTTCTCCCTAAAACATGACATCCTGGTGCAATCAAACTGAAGGTGTTCAAATGAATTGAAGTTGGGAAAACTACTTGGGGTGAATAGATGTTCATACCTCAAGGCCTCTCTGGAATCTAGTCCATGGAAGCCTAAGAGGAATGCAACCATTGCTTCGCAAACAAGAGCAACATCCTTTGCAGCAATTCAATTTCGTTTTTTGCTATCTAAACTCATTAGCAACCTGCACATTGCTCTAAGGATAATCTACAACATTACATAACTGAGTATTAGTGCAAAACATACAAGGAACCACACAAAACCATAAATAACAGTTTGATGTTCGAATAAAACTGCAACCATCGTTTTCTGCAAAGTACCAATCTAATTTTACCTTAAGTGCCTCTTCTAGTACAATCACGGTGCCTCTCTTTCCCCAGCCGCTTAAAGACTCAATGACTAATCCATCAAACTCTTCAGTAAACCGTGACATGGAAGTTGTAGAGAACAAGTTGCAAGATGGCTGCGTATCAACTTGTGTTTTTCTTGAGACGCACATAAAATGCTATGATGTCCCACCAATACAGCAATAGATTTAATGTATCTCTTAGTAAATCCTAATTCATTATTAGGATCATCTTTGCAGCCTCTGTGCTTGAAACAAAAACATGTGTCCGCCTGAAGAGACTTGTTTTGAAACAGCTTCCATACCTGCAAACTATATGATTTATCAACAGAGCCAAAAGTAGCCATTGTAATAGTGCTAAAAAGGATAAGAATCGTTTACCGGAGCCTGCGCTGCTGGACAAAGTCATGAACTCCTTTTCTGCTTGCATTGGCAGCCAGAAACTGGAAAGTCTCTCCTATTAGAGGCAATCCTAGACTTCCAGGAGAATATCAGAATTCAAACCCTCCTCATACTAGGCAATAGCATTTTCACTATCCAATGTGTCATAAACAATGAAACACCAATAACAAACACTGTATATATACAAATATTGGTATCTAAAATGGGAAGAGAAAAACACAGAAGCATCTTCATTTCAGTGTCTACCTCTCTTCTCCTTAGGTTTTTCATCTGCCATTAACATATATGTCTAATATATTCCTTAATAAGGTTAGCACTGAAACATGGACTGGATACGTGTACGACTTGGACAAGGATGTTGGGATTTTGGGCTACATGTTCCACATTGAACGTATACTAAAAATTTCCCAATTTAAATATAACTCACAGGATCTCAATCATTAGTTGGGGGAATTGGGGCTGCTAAATCCTGGACCTGAATTAAGTGTAAAGAATAGGAATGGAACTCCACCATATATTGTATGGAAAAGCACAAACATCAATGGCCTATTTGGTTGAAAATGGAATGTTTTTCATTATGATGTTTTGAAAATGAACAAACTAAGAATTGGAAGATGATGATCTCATCAGTCCTGGCTTCCAACTAAATAAATTAAAAGAGAGAGAGAGAGAGAGAGAGCTTAACATGAAAACACATCTTCAAGATTTTAGAGTATCACATAGAAAAAGATTCGGTGGTAATTATAACTCATGTGGATTTTTATATTATATTATATATATAATTAAGGATAGTTTTTAAGATAGTTATGACTCATGTTTGATATATGATTAAAATATAATTAATCTTATATATAATCTAAACGTTTACTAATCTATTATTATTAAGTCAATTTTATTGATTGGTGTTTAAAAATATATTTTTATAGTATGATTGTTATTTTATGATACGAAATGATTATTATTAAATTTTTTTCTCCTTTTCCTTTTTTTTTATAACAAATCATCAATTTTTTTTTTATTTTTTTGGACACATAGTATAGATGCATTTTTCCTGATTTTAATTAAGACCGTGCATCGAATCAGCTTCGCTGAATTAAAATGATTACTAGCGGTCCGGATTTACGTTGAATTTGAGGACTTTGCAGAAAGGAAAGTCTAAAATTCTAAATTAACCTTAAACCCAAAGGTTGACAATATTTCCAAAAATTATTGTGTGAATAGACTACAGAGCCAAGGAACGATGCCACCGTGTACCATGTAGGTTAGAAAATTCCCAAAACAGTCTAACTAGGACCGACAAGTAGTCAGCCATCAAACATCGAATTTCACCATCTCTCCACGTAGAAATCTGACCAACATAATGACAATGACATTTTCTATCAAATTTGTAATTTTTTAATTGAGACCAAACTTTGACAGGTTACATTTACAATTAACAGCTATAATGGTTATTTTTAATAAATGAGTCATATTGAGTAAGATTGGATAATAAATAGAGGTGGGTATCTTCTAAAGCAGCATACTAAATTACTTTCAAATATTTTAGAATAAAAATTGGATTCTTTAAACTTTATTAGCTAGTCAGGAGTGAAATTCAAATTTTTTTTTGGCCAAAAAAATTCAAAATAAAACAATTTTTAGCCGGTCTACTTGGCTAAACAGATATAATATTTGCACTGAGATTGAAAACCAAATTTATATGAAGCTCATCCTCATCCTACTATTTTTCTTTTTCGCCGTTCATACTAGTAGTAAAAAAGTCGGATTATGGTGCATTTGTTCCCTAAATACAGTTTCGAACTTAATAAATTAGAAATCAGAACACGGACGAACGAGTTAGTCTAGAATACTTGGTTGAACAAAACTGCAAAAGGGTTAGTATTACGGATACATCAATTTTGATAAAATTTATAATTAAATATTGAATTTTAAAATTAATTAATTTAATATATAAAAAAAAATTTATATATGTTAATATTACCTTCGTTAATTTCTTTCAAATAATAAACTAATCAATTTCAAAATTTAAGTATCTAATTATATATTTTGTTAAAATTAAAATACCATCAGTAACATTATTTCAAGCAAAAATTGAGTTCGCGACTAATACTATACATATACATATGAAACTGTTGTAGACACACACACACACATATATGCACATTTCCGAGTTGTAGCAAAATTTTGCATTCCAGTAAATATTCCAAATAATTAAACGATTCTTCTGACGTTAAGTTCTAATATATTTAACCAAAATTATTAAATAATACTTTAGTAATTATTATTTTAACACAGTCCACAAACAAATCATGTAAAGCTCCCTTTTCGTCAATATTTGTAGTTTTTTCATTAACACTAATTAATAATGTAATACCAAGTCTTCGTTTCAATGAAGTATTTATATTTTATTTATTTATCTAAAAATTTTTTTTTTTCTTTTTATTCTTTATTCAGACACATCGCAATGAAATATAAATAAAAACTTTCCTCTAGATCTAGAGCAAAGGCATTCATTATCTGCTCTCTCCCATCATAATTATTATCGATAACTCAAGGCTAATGTTTGGTTCGCTGAGAAAGAATAACGATTCATTAATTTTATAATTAGAGGTATTTTTAAAACTTAATATATTATTTTTTTCATAAATAGTTATTTCTCTAATAAAAAAAAGTAACGAAGATTCATACACTGTTTCACATTACATGAAATAAACATTTTCTATGGTAGAATTTTTTACAAACCGAATAAATGAATAAGTATTTCATTGTAATAAAGGTGGAATAATAATTCCATTTCATCAAACAATACAAAACGGCTATTTACTTAGAGGTAATAGAGGGTGAATAGAATCATTATTCTAGAAATGAATTTATTACCTTATTTACTAGCACAAATGAACTGGACATATTTATTACTAGTAATCTTTTTGTGCAGAGAGAATAAAAAAAATTGCCTATCATATGGTATTTTTTATTACCTCTCTATTCCATTTTCAATAGGAGTCAAAATTCAAAAGATGTTAGTATTTTACCCCTAGTAAATTTAGGGTCTGTTTGTTTTGTCTTTTTTCCGGCAGATATAGACACTTTTTCAAACTTTTTGCTAACAAATTATTTATCAAGAAATAGATATAGATAAAAAAAATTTGACAGTTCTCATCCAAAAATCAAATAGAACAAATATAGATAAAATTTAGATGCAAATCGGATATACTTACATATATCATTTTTAAAAAGATACAGATACAGATGAAAAATAGACAATCCAAACAGACCCTAGTCATTGACAAATATTCCATAATAGTACATAAAACCCTTATTTTTAGATATAATTACGTCATTCTTTATTTTTTTATTGTTAAAATTTAGCAAATCACGTACAAATATATAATACTGATTAAATATAACATATACTATAAAGACTGACATGGCTAGATATATAAAGCTAAGTGTGTACAATCTCCAGGCATGCGTAATCCTGCAGTATTACATGAAAAGCTATCTTTAAAAAAAGAGTTTGTATAAATTGTTTGTCTTAATATGCCATATAAGCCATTTTTCAAACTACCCATTAGGAGCAGCACCATATATATTTTACAAGATATACATTGCTCTTAAAATTCATAATAGAAAACCTTATACATACATACATACATACATACATTATACAAACCAAGGCTTAAAATTGAGCCTTAACAAAATATATAAAACTTTGAAAAGATCCTTAAGAAAGGATACATTATCTATAAAATACTTTTCCTAATCTATTACAAAACGATCATCAACAAGATCAGGGTCTTAATCGTCTCACTCGTCCAGAAAATCCTCATATACAAGTCATAAGAAATAAATTGTATAGTATATTAATTATGTAGATAGAAGTTATAATAATATAAAATATAAATATAGAGATTTTAAATATAAATGCTATGTATATTATGGTATATATATAACAAGTAAATAGGATATTGATAAAAACATAAGTTGTATATATAATTTATAAGTTATAGATATAAATCATATTTTATGTATATAAGTTATATATGTTTTATGTTTTATAAGTAATATATAAAATTGTAATTAATTATATAAGTTTAACTTATGCATAAGGGTTATAGATATATAAGTTATAATTCATAACTTGTGTAATATATAAAAGTTATATATATTAAGTTGTATTTCATGTGGATAAGTTATAAGTCATATTAGATATATATATATATATATAATTTTCATTAATACATAAGTCATGAGTTATAAATTATATATATGCTATATTATATTGATTATACATATAAGTGGTTAATTATATATTTACTTGCCCTAAAAAATAATAAATAAATCTACAAATTATGAACATATTAGCTATATTATATATGTTATATATATGAAATATGAATAGTGTATTAACGAAATAGAGAGGTTGTATATAAGTTATAAGTTATATATGATTTATGTTATATATATATATATATATATGTTGTGTGTGTGTGTGTGTTATATTAATATAAAAATACTTGTATATGTTCTTATATGTCATTGAGGATATATATGTAATTTATATGTTATAGTAATATTTAAAATCTTTATACATGAAATTTGCATAGTATATTTATATATATAGTTATACATGATGTATTTGTTTACATGTAATGTATATTTATTTTAAAATATAAAAAAATTTATAATTCATGTTTATCTTATATGTTATATATGATATATAATTTATAAGTTATAGTAAAATAGAAAAATTTTTATATGTCACTATATGTATTTAATATATATTTTATACCAACATATAAAATTTGCAAATGCTCTTATATCTTATATAAATATATATTTGTATATATGTTTTAGAAGTTTAAGTATTATATGAAATGCGTATATGTTCCTTTGAAAACAAAATCATGTAATTGATCTATTAGATGAGAAAATATTTGAAACTTAAAAGAAGTAAAGTGATTATAATAAAATATATTTTGTTGTATTTCATATAGATAAGTTATAAGTAATATTCTATATATATAATGTATATAAACATATAAGTTATAAAAGTATAAGTCATAATAATATATTAATTATATATATGGTGAGTTATATTTATAAATTAGTTAAAAAAATTATAAATACGTAATAAAGAATATAAAGATGCCATCTACATATTATACATGTAATATATATACAAATAAATAGTTATATTACTTAACATATAATATATATATTACGGTATCATATAAAATAATATATCCGATATGAAATATAAGATATATAAATATGATATTTTTTTTTATGTTATGTGATGAAATGTAATCCCTCGAATTTTATGTAAATATAATTTAAAACAATTGTTAAAAATAGATAATGAGATTCTAAGAAAGCTATTGAAAATAAATCATCCTTAATTTTTTTTCTTTCAAACTTAAATATTGATGATATTTTACAAGCACGAGTATTATATGAAATTTGTGTATGTTCCTCTATGTTATATAGGGTATACACATATATACTATATGTTATAATAATATGTAAAATTTTATACATAAAATTTGTATAGGATATCTATATTTGTTTATGCATATTGTATATTTTATTTTAGAACATAAATAAACATATCATATGTTCATTGTCTTCTATTTTGAATATGACATAATTTAACTTGTTATAGTAATATAAGATGTATTTTGTATATTTATATCATATAGACCACTATATAACATAAATAAACAAATCATATGTTATATTGAATATATAAATTTACATGTTACAGTAATATGTTAAATTAACATACATATTATATGTTATATTAGTATAAAAAAAAAAAAAAACTTGTATACGATCTTATATGTTATTTAGGATATACATAATTTATATATTATAGTAATATGTAAATCTTTGTACATAAAATTTGTATAGTATATATATATTTTATATGTTTTACATGATGTATTTATTTATGCGTATTAGATATCTATTTTAAAATATAAAAAACCACATTATTTGTTTATATTTATCTTATATATTTATATGATATACAATTTATAAGTTACTATAAAATAAAAATTTTGTATATGTTTTAATATGTATGTTTGGTAACATATAAAATTTATGAATACTCTTATATCTTATATAGGATATATAGTATGTATATATGTTTTACAAGTTTAAGTATTATATAAAATTCATATATGTTCCTATATGTTATACAGGGATAGGCATGTAATCACGCTTTTTCTATATATCTTTTTTTTTTTAACTTTTTAGTCTCTTAAAATTTCCTTTGAATGCTCAGATATTTACCTGCCAGTGTACGAATGCGTGTGCAGTAATATTTCATTAATACCGAGTCATGTCCACAATGAGTAAGGACTAGCAATTAATTGCACTAATTTTAATTGTAGTTAGGCAAATCAAAAAGAAAATATTTTTGGTTTTTTGATATAAAACTAATCTAAAAAAATATGGGATTTCCAACACCTCAAATAGAATTAGGTTTAGATCTAGAAATAAATTGAATGTCTACAATTGACCAAGAAATGCTTACAAATCCAAATTGCTAATGGGTTAGTATTATCAATCAATTAAGCAAAGATAAAAACCCTTTTTTCCAAAGTGAGTAATTATCCTAAATTAACCAATCAATGTTCCATATTCCTAGAAAAGCGATCAACTGACTAATTTATATAATTTTACTAAACCTTAATCGAATTAAAACCCATATCCTAATGTGATTTTGAATCATAGAATTGATCAGAAAAAGAATTTTTCAATTGCAAATCTAATCTAACATGAATTCCAGATTCAATCTAAAACACATGCTTGGTGAATTAACATTAACAATTCGAATACAAATAAGGATTTAATCAACAACAAATAAACCACAATCCAAAAATCTAGATCAACAACTAAAAACCCTAACCAGATCACACAGGAGAAAGCTTTGAACTAAATCCAATATATGAATTAAAACAAAAGGAATAAAATCACATTGATCAAGAATTCCATGCCAAAATTCATGCACAAATGATGTTTTCCACTTAATCCCGGTGTGGAATCCTTATTCAAATAAAAAAGAAAAGTTAACTACTGATCTAAGCCCTAATCTATACCTTGGAGCAAGGAAAAATGTATCATATTTCATGCCTAGGGTTTCTATCTACAAATGAGATCCAACAAGAGAGCTTAAATATGAAAAGTCGTAGGGAAACATACATCTGCATCGTACACTAGCGACCTTAAATTAGAATCACCGGCATTTAAAGAATTAATTTCCAAGTTTGATTGTGTTTATACCGACTCCAACACCACAATGTAGAGTGTCCAGTAGACACCTTCAATGTTTGCAAATTATTTCCGAAGCATGATCTCCTTCGGCGTTTGGGCAGTGTTGTAATGGTATGAACACTAGCAGCATCCATCTTCCAGAGGCCGGTGTTCATTCATTTGAAAAAATGTTCATAATGTTTACACCACCTAAAAGTTGGTAGTGTTGTTTCCATCGAGTAGGCATTGCTTTGTTCTTGATTTAGGCTGGCAACTTTGTTCCTTTAATTACCGACCTTCTTTGATTTCTTTTCCAATTTTTCATCAAACTTCTCTAATTGCTTGTATTTGTATAATAAGTATTTCATGACCTGAAATATCATGTTAAGTACACTTAAGTGCCATTTCCTTGTGATTCATATAAAATCAATAATAGTTAAACATGATTTAATTAATGAAAAGTTGAGTAAATTATGACTTTATCAGCATGATATGGGTAAACTAAATTTATCCAATTATCTTCAAAGGCTTAAAGAATCATGTGATTATGTAGCAATCTTTCAAAGAAGGCAACATCGCCTTTTAAGTAGCACAACACATGAGGAAACGGCTCTAAAGTTCACCCCGAAATGGGAAGGTTCATTTACAATAAAAGAAGTTCATGATAGCAAATTTGCAGGTTGCAAAATCTGAGGAAGAAGGTGATTATTGCTCCCATTAACTTTTAGTACATTAAAAGATTGCTTTTGTAATGATTGATGTAATAAGCAACTTAATGAAATCATGAAAACTATTATATTTCAATCGTCTCTTTTTCTCTTGTTCTCATTAATTCTTTTGTTATTTATTTATTGTTTGTGAATAGTTCTTTGTTTATTGGGGCCGAAGTGAGCCCAGTTGTGAATGGATCGAAGCGATCCCACGGTAGGCTAGGAATCTATAACACTTTAATGCAAAATTTGAGCTTGAAGCGACCTCGGTAGTGAAAGATCGAAGTGATCTTATTACTGCAGTTGTCATAGCTTGTTGAATGGTTCGCTCCTAAGCACATGACAGGTATAGTACCCTTCAACATCAATTAAGAATGAGAGTGAAGCAATCTAAGCTGTTTGAGGTTCAAGTAACCGATAACAAGCTTGACAGTTGTAATGTTGTTCTGTAGATTTTGGATTGAAGCAACCTTATCCATGAAAGATAGAACTTATCATTCATGGTAACCATGGTTTATTAGGACAGTACTTACTCTTAAGCACTTGGTGGGTGAGAAACCCTCTACAGTCTTCATCATGAGATTGAAGGAATCAGCCGTGACAAGTCGAAGTAACTCCACAATAGGCTTGATAGCCATAATGCTATCATATACAATCTCCTCTTCAAAGAGAAAATGATTCATGGTTATTTAGTACAAGCATTATTTATATATATTTAAATAGTAAATAAAGTAGCAGATAATGCATACATATCATTTAGTAAAAAAGAAACCAAGCCAATTTCCAAATATGATGGGTTAGATCGATAAGACAATTATTATAACTGACTATGATTGTTGAAAATGAAGAAGTGAAATGGCACTAATGAGTCGAAATGATTCCTAAGCAAAAGATGTTACAATGAAAATGGCTTACTAAATACTTGAAAGTAAAGGATACAAGAAGGAAAGAAAAAAAAATAACGTTCAACTATTTCATTGATTATCAGAATGTTGGTTACATTAATGAGATAAATATCTCTCTACTAATGTTAACATCTGTTTCTCTAAGCACTTTGCTTAACATAGCATTTAGGGCTTCTTCCTTGGCACGTAAAGCACTCAAATCTTCTTCTTTTTTTCTCTATACCACCCCACACCGTTTCTAAGTCATTGCCTATCTGGTAACATGAAATTAACTTATGTGCAACTGCAACAACTTTCTCTGAACTTGGGATATGAAAGTCTAATTGCAATGCAACATCATAAGCTTGTACAATGTACTTGATGTCCTTCTTTAGTGAACGCCATGAGTGAGTAATTAATAGCATTACCTCGCTTAACATAATCATTGCAAACCTACCCAGTAGGGTATGGGCGAAAGAAGAGTTTACCCAGAATTCATCATATAATGTGAAAAAGGTGTTGAAGTGGTGCTAAGAGATGATAAGGTACATCAAAGCCTTGGAAGTTTATCTCCTCTTCTACACCTGTGTCGACAATAAGGGTTGCTAGCTTATCTAGAGGAAACATGTCCGCAACTAGGGGAATAATATGCTCTACCGAGTCATATTGGCATCCTGAGGTATATAAGATGTATTCTCATTGTCATTAGTGTTATGATGATGATGGAGATCAAATGGTGTTGATTAAAGAAACGGAATACATATTGGAAAACAGTTGTACACCACTGGCCTTTTGACTTATACTGCTAGCCTTCCCACTGGTTAATATCAATCTGATAGCCACAATTTAAAACATACACTCAAATCTTGCTATGACCGTACTTAAGGCAAGTATACCTATCGATGATAATAGTATAGATTTAAAGCACAAGTGTCGATCCCATGGGGACTAATAAGTACTAATACTTACCATTCTTCTATTGTTCAACCTGCAAATGATAATGATTTAATAACATATAAAACATAAAAAACGCAAGTAAAATAGAGAATTAATTTGAATTGTAAAAACTATTTAGAATTTAAATCCCCACTATGTGATATGTGGTTTTACAAAGATAATTTTAATATTATTGTTAATTTTCTTGAATGATGAGAACTCCTAAAGCATTCCAATGTCTCTTTCGAGATTATTGGAACCTTGTCCTTGGTTGATTAATTGAAACTTATTCCTAATTAAAATCATTTAGATAGCTTTATCGTTCTAGAATCCCTTTATTAGGTTTCACCCTAATCCTGAAGAATTATACTGATATATGTCTAAAATCTTATTCAACTGCTTTCTATTATGCAGATCTAATCATACAAATTATATTTCTATTAATTTGCATGAATATCAGAACAAGAACTAATATTCTAGACTATTAATTCAAGACAAGAAAGCATAGCATAATTGAATTCAAGAATTCAAGCAATAATATAAAAAATAGATAAGAACATGTCACATACTCAAACTAGGGTTCATCAAAATCTAAACAAAAGAGTTTACTCCTCCATGGGAGAAGTCTTCATCTTCAAATCAAATACAACCCATAATTACAATAAGAATTTATCCTCAAAATGACTTGCTAAACAAAACACCTATGAATTTTAGTACTCTCATATCTTCCCTCTTCCTTTGTCTCTTGCCTCCATTCTCCTTTTTATAGATGATCTTCAAGCTTAGAGGAGTTAATGTCCATTAGTGGGAATGGGAAGTTACGGGTCTCTTAGCTATCAGAAGTAAAACCCCTTCAATGTCCAATCTGTGTTTGTTTAAGTGAATAGTAAGCTACTTTTCCTTTATAAAGCCGTTTCCCCAAAAATAATGTTATGTCGGATTGATATGGCTAGTGATAGGTCATGTCTTTTAAGTATGTCCGGCTTTTTTCATGATGTAAGAAATGACACGAATGAGACATGGCTTGTCTTTGACTCGTGTAATAAGTTGTGGTCTCTTCTTTGGAACAACACAACTAGTGACAAGTCATGTCTAAGTCGTTTCCCTTGTAATATTGAATTCCTAGATTGACACAGTTTGTGACAAGTTGTGTCATGGCCGTGTCTTGTTAAAACTCAAAATTTCACCATCGATTGTGGTTTTACTCGACATGGCTGAAAGACATAGCATGTCCTTATTGTGTTGACCACTTTTTGCTTCCAACTTTGCATTTTTTTTTATCTTTTTTACTTTCTTTTTGTGAAATATCTCCTATAAAGACATGAAAGCATAATTTAATGATTTTAAGTGCTAAATGCATAATATTTATCAACAAAATGACCAATAGAATTACATTTTAGCACTCATAAAATAGGAATAAATTTGGTTTATCACTGGCATACAACCTAGCATAGCTTTGTTTTTTTATTTGTTTCATGATTTAAGCTACCGACCTTCTTTAGTTGTAGATGCTTTTCGAATTTCTTTGTTATATTGGTTTAGTTGCTTAGTTTTGAGACTAACTAAAGCCTGTATAAACCTATTGGAGGTAACACATTTGATATATCTTTGATGAATGAAAATTGAGAGTGATTCTCTTTAAATTCTTCATAGAATTCATATTTAACCTTATCGGGATTTCCCATGGCATTCACCCTAACTTATTAATCGGTTTTTCATTCCTGATTATGGCGTCTTCACTTTTATACTAAGGTTCTTGGTTCAATATAAGTAACAGGTTGTGGTTTTCATTTATTCTTAGATGGTTCAGGGTTTAATTTTCCTGATTAGATATCGAGTCTCGTCACAGGTTACCATGGTTCGTATTGTTTAGTATCAAAGAGAAGCTTTTTCTAAGAATTCATATCTAGTTCAATTAGAGGTAACTCGAGTCGTTCATATTCTTAAGTGTCTTTTGTTAGTTTGTTGATTTGTCCGATCTTGTTGATCATCTATTGTTAGGTTTGATAGTTTTAGTGTCTTTGATTAAAATAGAAAAATGTGTCTTTTAGGCTTTAGATTAGTGTTCTTGTGAAATCCATGGATTAGGATGTGATTTTTGTTTGCTTAAAAAAAAGATTTGATTTTTTATTTGTTTGACTAGGGTTTGATTGAATTCATGATTTTAGTGTCTTTGTTATCTTGCTGAAATTCGTGATTTTATATCTAGGGTTTGAGTGAAAAAAAAAAAAGGAAATGAGTGAATTCAAATTTGTCAAGGATTGATGTTGATGAGATCTCTTGTGATCCTAAATTTTATACTAGATGCCATATGAGTAACAATGACAAGGTATGCAGTGTGAGAATTGACAATGGGCTTGAAGGATCAAACACCTTATAAATTGCAATTGTTAAAAGAGTGTGAAGAAATTCAGTTAACTGAGTAGATTCTGTTTTCTTTTTCTATTGAAAAGTATCATGATGAAGTATTGTATGATGTGGTACCAATGACAACTTGTCATATTCTTTTAAGGCAACCAGGGCATTTTGATAGGAAAGCCAAGTATGATGAAAACAGGATTCGCTATTCTCTTATTCTAAACAAAAGACGTGTGAATTTAATACCCCTCAATCCATTGGTAGCTTGTGTGGATTAGATGATGATAGTGAAAGGCTTTTGAGAAAGAGAAAAACAAAAGAGTGAAGAAAAGAATGAGAGGAAAGAATCAGAGAGAGATATGAGGGTGAGTGATATTGTTGAAAAAGAGAGTGAGAGTGAGAAAAAAGATTGACAAAACTATACTAGAGAGCATTAAGGGGAGAGAAAAGCAAATGAGTTTAAGAGACAAAAAGCAAAGAATGAAAATGATAAAGGATGAGAGATTAAGAAGGATATTTGTTTTTCCACTAATGACACTAACTATGCTTTTCCTAGTGAGATTGATTCATCATTGCAGGAATTTAAGGATCTGTTTCCCTAGAAAACTCCAGACGAACCACATCCTATGAGATAATTGCTTCCATTATCTTTTGCTAAACTTGCAAGTTTGAATAAAGGGAAGACATAATTGACCAAGCAACATACAAAGCAAGCTACTAAGGGGCACAAGAAAACTCCATTTAAACAAGTCGATTGGATGTAGATGTGTAAGAAGGCATATTCACAGCAACTAAGTTCTAAATTGCATCCAAGAGGAGATGGTCTATTCCAATTGATTGTAAAGATAGTGAAGATTCGAGGACGAATCTTTTTAGGAAGGAGGAAATGATGGATATCAGATAGCACTGATTAAAGAAATGGAATACATATTGGAAAACAGTTATACACTGTTGGCCTTTAGGGATTTACTGTTGGCCTTGCGACTTAGGCCGCTGGCCTTCCCACTAGTGTATAACCTAACATAGCTTCGTATTTTTATTTGTTTCATGAAAGTCATCGACCTTCAATGTTTAAGCTATCGAGCTTCTTTAGTTGTAGATCTCTTTTCGGATTTCTTTGTTTTATTTATTTAGCTGCTTAATTTTGAGGCTAACTAAAACCTACATATACCTATTGGATGTAACATATTTGATATATCTTTGGTGAATGAAAATTGAGAGAGATTCTCTTTGAATTCTTGATGGAATTTGTATTGAACTTATCGACATTTCTCGTGGCATTCATCCCGAATTATCAATAGGTTTTCCATCCCTGATTGTGATGTCTTCACTTTTATACCAAGGTTTTTGTTTCAATGTAAGCAACGAGTCTCGGTTTCCATCAATTCTTAGATGGCCCAAGGTTTAGTTTTCCAAATTAGATATTAGGTCTCGTCACAGGACATGGTTCGTATCACATGAGCTTTAGGTGTACTTCTTTAGTCAAGTGGCTCATCACCATAATTACTCTCATCTAATGGAGAAGGACTATCGAATGTAGATTGTCTTTCCTTCATATTATAGCTTCATTGAACAGAGTCATATAAAAAAGAGAGATACTTGACATCCATCATTGAAGTAGTGGATACAGTCCCTTAACCAGAATATTGAACAATGGTAATTTGATCAATATTTCTTCTATTTTCAGTTTGTATGATCTATCATCATCATTGTTCATAAGGCAGACAAGCATATCATGATGGTCCCTAGTTCCCTTCTTCCTTCTATAAGTTTGCTCAATATTACAATTAATTTTTCGTAGCCTGCAAAGCCAAATACACAATAAAAACATGAGCAAAGGAAAATAATTAAAATCATCTTGCAAACATTAATCCAATCTAACTTAATTATATTTTTTGACTTAATTTTAGGAATATGTCACAAATGGAAAATTTCAAATACTCTACATCTTATCTTGTTATATTTTTTTATGTGCACTTAACCTATGTTTTATTTCAAAGCATTTATAAACACATGTTATCAACATCCAGAAACACGTGTTTTAAACTTTTAGATCTAAACACATAAAAGATCTAAAGTAGTTTTGTGACATTAGATGGAAAAAAAAGGTATTAAGCATGTACTTGAAATCCCTTATGATAGTTTCTTCCCAGAAGGTCTATAGGCAGAGAAAGCATCCTTAAAATCTTAAAAAAACTGTGGCATGAATCTATCTAAGATAAACTCGGATTCAATTCCAACAATTTGCATTAATGGAGAAAGCATTGGCATCTGTAGAAACAAATAGTACACAAAATTAGCACGAACCCATTTTTAAAAAATTTAAAAATATATATACATATGTAAAATATATGTTGAACCAATCTCTTCGATTTTGACTTGAATAACAATGACAGAGTTAGCTCATTTGCTCAAAAGCGATCTCATAAAATCGTTGATTTTAGGCAAGAGTTGGTCCCTAGTCATGGAAGGGCTGACAAAAGCAAGCAATGTTCCTCTCATTTTATCATGGGAGAATGCCATGAACAATTGCAATGTTGCATTTACCCATTATATCAAGAATGGATTGTGGACATCTAGGGATTAGTCCTTTTGCTTCATTCATGATTATGCGTCTATTGATATTCGGGTCCATTGATACTATAGTTGGACATCTTGGTATGTGTGACTTGAAAAAACACCCAACATTAAAAAACATAACTAAAAGCAATCAGATCATGTCATAATTGGAAGGTAACCATGATGAAACTATTTGAGTTTAGATTAAGATTTGACCCAACAAGAAACTTAGCTCTATTTTCTAATTAAAATGATACGAAACATCCAAACTCATAAAAAAAAAAAAAATAAAACAAGTGTTAAGAAAGTGATAAACCTCTTTAGTTTTTCATGAAGTTGGACCTTGCTTAAGAAACTCGGTAGTTTCTCTAAAACCCGGCCAACCCATTGTTCCAGGAGGCAATCCTTTCTTCCTACATCTAACTTAATTATATTTCAACAAAGAAATGGACTTCGGTAAAAAAAAAAAAAAACAAAAACAAAGTAATGGACGTGCAAAAAATCAAAACCACACAAAAACCATAATGCAAAAACCATTGGAAACATTTTTTTTTCTCTTTTTTTATCCTTAATATATGCGAGCTTTGTCTTAATGAAATTGAAAGGACGAGTCTAGTGTCTTATACATACATATCTATATATATATATATATATATGCAACAATAGTACCAAAAAGATTTATTAACATATGAATACTGTATCTCAATTATAAAGTTTGTTGTATTTGAAAAGAAATAAAAAATAAATGAATGTCCATGTATTTGTTTAGAATGAGTCGTCTCCTATTTAAATTAGATAGATACTTATTTAAAATGTAGAGAGAGATATGAAGTAAAGTAGATACACTAATATTAATTACTTTATTTATATCGTTACTACTATGGTAATAATGAAATAATAAAGTTTTTTGTCATTTAACGAGGTGTTTATTTTGGAAGTCTGAATTGAGAAAGTATTTGTTTAAAACATGATAATATATATCTAGGAGATACACTTGTCATGTGTGAAAAAATAGATATGTTAAAACTAAGATATTCAGAGAATAAAAAACCATTAAACGATTTAGATATAGTTAAAATAATAAGGCATGTAGAATGAGTCTTAAGCTAGAAGGATGTACTGAGTGAATATAATAAAACACGAAATAATGGAATAAAAGGTAATTATCCACAAAATGGAAAGTGTTTAAG
This sequence comes from Combretum micranthum, assembly GCA_024138025.1. NCBI lineage: Eukaryota > Viridiplantae > Streptophyta > Magnoliopsida > Myrtales > Combretaceae > Combretum > Combretum micranthum. The sequence goes on along the minus strand of JAMXBD010000187.1, from coordinate 1,220,720 downwards.
GGTAATCTGATTGCTATTGATAATTTGATAATATGTATCTACAAAATAGATAAGAAAAAATTTAAAAAACCATTTATAACCATGATAAAATATACATCAATGCAACAAAAATGTTAAACATTTTAAGAGGTGTGAAATCCAATAGAGATATACTCTCTTTATATATAATACATCATACATGTATGTGTAAAAATATATACTTCTTTTTAATTTAATTTTTTTAGAGAATAAAGGGCTATTAAGATGTGATGAGGTGATATTATTGTCTCTACAAAGTGCAAGATGACAAAATAAATGGTAGCTATTAATAAAATTGAAAGTATTTAATAGTAAACCCTTTGCTACTAATAATTTGATAATGCATATCTACAAAATACACAAAAAAACCGAGCCACCTATAATAATGATAAGATGTAATTTAATACAATACCAAGGTTAAACGAGAAAATTATATAATTATCGACTCCTTGAATAAAAATAATACCATTACTAATTACATAAAATTAATTATCAAAATATCAACACAAAATTGCATCTTCAATGTGTGATTGTATTTGTACATGAATCGCATCTTTAATAGTCGATTTATATAAAATCATGAATCGCCTTTTACATATGCGATTCATGTTAAAAAAACATGCACAACCTTTTAAAATGCAATTGTTATGTAAATTAATGAAATTTCTGTTGTAGATGCGATTTTGCATTGGTATTTGTGCAATTATTTTATATGATTTATATTTATGTAATTTTTTTCTACAAGGTTGGTAGACACATGTTTTAGTAAAGGTTAAACATTTTATTTTATGTATAAAATATATTATAAGGGTATGAAATCCATAAGAGATATATTACTATATCTATATATATATGTATATATATAATTCTAGTAGATCCATTCGCAATATATGTGTAAAAATATATACTTTAAAGTTAAGATATTCATATTAGAGAATAAAAGGAGGATAATGTCACATTCAATACTTAAACTTTTTTCATATAGGGCTTCAAGAGTCTCGCTAGCTTATTTGGCGAGACCATTTCTATTGTAATCTATGTCATTCATATATCCTTTCACAATAACCTCATTATTTTCCTCCTTTTTAATCAAAAATATTTTTTCATTCCTCTCAATTTTTACTTCTTTCCTTCTTCTCCACAACATACCTCACTTTCATCTTCAAACTCCAACTTCAAACCTATATCATATCTCATTGGTACGAACATCATAATCTATAAAATAATAATCTTCAATATAATTTGAATATTTAAAGATTTATATTATATAACACCATCCTTAATTTTTTTATAGGATATCTTTGAAACGTTATATCTTATATAGAATATATATATATATATATATTACAGCGATATATAAAATTTCTAATTGTTTTTATATATTATATATGATATATATTTTTTTATACATTTTAGTAATATAAAAATTCTCATACATAAAATTTGTATAGAGTATATATAGTTTATATATTTTGCAGGATATATAGATATATATATATATACTTTATATATAGCAATATATTAAATTGAGTTATATTTTATATGTTACAGAAACATATCAAATTTGTAAATGTGTATATGTTCTTACATGTCAGTTGAGATACATATAATCTATATGGCGTAATAATATGTAAAATTTTCATACATGAAATTTCAATAGTGTATATATATATTGTATATGTTGTATGTGATATATTTGTTTATTTGTATTGTATATTATTTTCAAAATATAAAATAGCATACCATACATATCATATGTTTATATATCTTATATGTTATATCAGATATGTATTTTATCTCTTATTATAACATATCAAATTAGGATATATATTCTATGTTATTAGGATATATATTATATGTTATAGTAATATACAAAACTGGTATATGTTCTTATTTGTTATTTATGATATATTATAAATTATATGTTGTAATAACACGTAGAATCTTTATACATGAAATTTATATATATATATTAATATATATTATGTGTTATATATTATATATTTGTTTATGCTGATTATATATTTTATTTTAAAATGTAAATAAACATATCATATGTTCATATGTCTTATATTTTGAATATGATATATAATTTAGCTATTATAGTAATATAAGATGTATTTGTATATGTATATCATATAGCATCATATAGCATAAATAAACAAATCATATGTTATATTGCATATATAAATTTTATATGTTACGGTAATATGTTAAACTAGGGAATATATTATATTTTAATGATATAAAATACTTGTATATGTTCTTATATGTTATCAAGGAAATATATATAATTTGTTTTATGTTATATAAGTTACAAGATATATATATATATATATATGCTATACTTCATAACTATGGGTTAAGAGTAATTGTTTATATATATGTGTTATAACTTATAAGTAATAGGTTATATATATAAGTTACATGATATATTAGTCATATATATAGTTATAAATATATATATAAATTACAAATATATAATCTAGATATTTTAAATATAAATGCTATGTGTTTTATATCTAATATATATAGCAAGTAAATAGGATATTGACGTAATCGCATATATAAGTTATAAGATATATTTATAAGTTATGTTTTATGTATATAAGTTATATATGTACTATGGTTTTAAACTATAAGTTATATATATATATATATATATAATAAGTTATAAGTTATGTAATATATCATTTTATTTATAAGTTATTATTTTAACATATATATAAATGTAAAAAAATATATAAGGTAATAATCTAGAGATTATAAATATTGTATAAATGGAAATAAAGAGGACATTGACAAAATATATAAGTTCTAAGGACCAAGCTTACCTGAATCTAACATCGGGTAATGCCAAATCCCCTAGCTAAATATAATACTTTAAATATTACACCATGGGCCTCCTTAAAGGATATGTTTATTTTGAACATTGCTACGGTTTTGAATTTCTAAATCGTTTAATTTGATTTTCAAATAACTAGATTTAATAGCGGTAAATTAATCTTAATAAAACATTTCTAGCTTCCACTCACATGAGTAGATCAACTTTCTCAAAAAAAAAAAAAAAAAAAAAACATTAGAAGCTTATTACAAACATATGGGCTTCACAAGGCCCTTTAAAGAAAATACAATTTCAAAAGATAAATCCAGCTCTTTAAAACAAATGAAAACAAAACAACTAAAATGAAATCTACAGTCTTAGCTCATTTCACTCCTCCACAAATCCTTCCTAAGTCATCCCATATTCCTAAACCAAACATCGTCATCATCAACATCATCACCATCATCATATCAACATCATTAGATCATCATTGTCAACAAAATAACACCCGAAAAGAAGACAACAATAACAATAATGAGCTAAAGCCTAGTACGATAGTAACACAACCACACATGAAGTGACACATAATCTTAACTAAATACAATGCAACAATGACATGTTATTATGTTTAAATTAAATTAAACAAATCAATGCTGGAGCACTCACACTCTGATTACACTTCTGGGAATCTCAAGGTCCTGAGTAACAGTTTTGCTCAAGGGTTGATATAAGCAGCTCAGATACTTATATCTCTAATATCTAATCGATAAAGAGAAAATAGCCTCATCTAAAGTTTATAGGTGTTACACACACTCTACCCATTACAATCCATAATATAATAGAGCTCAACTAGTTCTATAAAGATGAGCCCTACATATTACTTCTCATTGATCAAGATAGCCATTACACCAATACTATTTGCCCTATCGGATGCTTACTGAGCCACTTGTGAATTGCCATTGCATTATGGCATACCATTGCATCATGGTAGGAGGTGACCTAAGTGTTTAACTACCGTACCCCGCTCAGGACAATGTTGTCGCTTGGATTAAACGACATAAGCATAATATCACTCATTACTTAGGCCATCTTTAAGTTTTAGTTTGTTTAGGAATGCATATCCTAATGAATAACAAGCATGTCACTGCATACCTTTCATATTTGAAATCCAAACAGAAATAGAGGTAAGCTAGGCTATCTCAAAAGATAAATAAGCTATCCATATATTTGCAGATTTAAGAATTAAACTTATATAAGAAATTAAATTAATCACTCACTTATCTTAAACTTATTTTATAATCTTATTTGATTAAACACCAAGTAAGAATCCCATCATGGCTGCGAATATGGCCTCGTCAAGATACAGACAGTTCTCTATTGTCTATAAAAGTATTTCTTTTCCTTTGTTTATAAATCATTTACTATAATAACATTATCATTCCATAATCACTCATATAAGTATTTTTCATAAATTATTAACTTATATGAGAAACTCATTTTTAGCAAACATACATTTGAAACAACATATTTCTTTTACTAACCATAGTCTAATCCATCATGTTACAATTATATTATTTCTAAGCCATTTATAAGCATTAAGTCTATTTTAACTTAACTGATTCGAATTGATTGAACATAACCAATCTAATTCATTTAGCCTATCTAAGTGTATTAGGTCAAGTTGAGCTTAACTTTGTTAACTAACTCATTTTATATCTAAGATTCATATTAACTTAAGTTTATGTTAACATAACTGAAATACCCCAAATCTTCACCAAGATTAGAAATTGAGTTTAGATAGATTAAATAAATGAAATGAATTATAGGATTTAATTAGACAAGTTGATATAATTTAATTAGCTATTAATTGAGATTTGAGTTTCAAATTCCCTAAACATGTCATCAAAGTGTTTAGAGAATTCCTAAATCCTTGATTCTTAGCCTAAACACTAATTCCTAAATCTCAGTAAAATTTGAGTTCATTTACTTGAATAAAATATCAGTTCTTAAACCCGAACTCAAATTAAATATCTTTCATCCAAAATAGATTCCTAAATTAAGTTCTTATTTTAAGTCCTTAATTTCTAACCTATCGGTTCTAAAATTATCTTTTAAATACTCCTCGAACTATAGATATTGATAAGATAGTTTTAAACTTATACTTTATTCGAAAAATATAAAATTTTCATTAAATCTTATCTTTTCTTTTTCCTTTTCATCTCCTGCTCTCTCTCTTTCCTTCACTTTTCCCTTTCTTTCTTTTAGCTTCTTGGACCGATGCTTTCCTTTCCCTCTTCTTTCTTCTTCTTTTCTTTTCTTTTCTTTAAATTTCTTCCACAAATCTCAAGATTAAAGCTATTTAGAAGAATAATCAAAGCTAGGAGAGAAGCTAGATGAAGGAAAACAAGTTAGAAATGTAAAGGAAGCTCAAGTGTACAAGTGTTCTAAAAAGATAAGTTGTTATTTCCTTGTTATCTTTGTTGTTTTATTTCTTTAATTGATGTTGAATTAGGTTGAGAGTGCTGTTTATTTATGTATTTGTTGGTTTAATGGTTGATGGAAGTTGGGGTTTGGTTGGAGGAGGAAGATGATGAATAGTGATTTGGAGTTGATGAAGTTTTGGAGATGTTTGGTGTTGTTTGAATGATGGGATGATCATGTAACAAGCTTTAGAGTAACTTTGGAATGAGTTTAAAGAATTTTAAGAAGTGTAAAATGCACTTTGAAAACAGGGGATTTCGTCATTTTTTTCGCTCCAGTGTACACAACCTGCTACACGGGCGTGTACATGGCCGTGTAGGCCTTGAAATTCTTAAAAGTTGCTCTCGGGTCATTTTTTTTACCCAACACGGCCTCGGTACACCGTGTACCCGGTCGTGCAGACTTCCTTGTTTCGCAGCTCTTTGTATTTTAGCCATAACTTTTTCATCCGATCTCCGATTGAGGTGATTCAAGTTACGTTGGAAAGCTTGAAAAGAGATCTACAATTTTAATGTTTTGAGTTTTTACAAATTCGAAACTTATCGATGCTTAAATTTTGATTCTTTCCAGCTGCAATACTTTTCAAAACAAAGTCAAAAACTTGTTTTTGTTTGTTAAATGTGTTTTTGCTTAGGAAATGGATCTTTTTGAGATAAAATGAGATAGATAAGTGATATTTGATGTGTTGAGTGAATTAATTCATGTAATTAAACATGGGTTAAGTAGATTCATAGATTTAACAAATAATTAGATTAAATCTAGAAGTTAGTTATAAAATGAACTTAGTTAACAAACTTAAGTTCAACTTGATTAAATAGACTTGAATGAGTTAAAATAAATTAGATCGAGTTAGTTTAATTACTTTGGCTTAGTAATTAGATTAAATGATTAATTCTAATGGGTTTGACTTAATGAACTCAATTAAACTAAAATGAACTAGATTTCTTAAGCTTAATCCACTTGGCTTGGCTTTTGAATTAAATGGCTAAGGTTAAGCTAAAATGGGTTAGTAACAAATAATAGAGTTAAATGAATGTGTTAGGGTGATCTTTGAATAACATGGGGAATATGTTGTTTCAAATGTTTATTTGCTTTGAATATAAATGCTTTTATGTATGAATGCTTTATATATGCTATGTTTTGTGATAAAAAAAAATATAATTAAAGTGAAAAGAAATTCTTTGACAGACAAAGGAGAACTGTCCATATTTTGGCGGGGCAATATTCGCAGCTATAGTGGGGTTCCACATTAGTGTCTGATCAAATAGGAGTTAATAAAATGAGTTAGAGATTAGTGAATAATTGATATAAGTTCTTGTATGAATTTGATGAAGTGGATGATTAGTTTAGTTTAGTTTCTTATACGAACTCTTTCCATAACAGAAGTGGATATCTGATTGATCTTCTGGATTATCTTATGAAATTTCCTTCCGAAGCTATGTTTAGATTTCATATTCAAGGTACGCAGTAACTAGCTTGTCTCTGTGTTAGGATAGGCATTTATGAAAACTATATATATTAAGAAAAACTTAATTGTGAGTGTTGATTTGTGTTTTACGTCGTTAAATCCAATCCCTGCCCAGGGTGGCATGAGTGCCTAGGGGCGCCCCCTCACAGATTGGGTGAGCTTGGGATGGAATTGGTATCCTGTTCGGGGAGCGGCACCCTGCTCAGATTGTGTTTTCTGTAAAATTATCCAGGAGATATAAGTATCCGAACTGCTTATATCAACCCCCTGAGCGTCAAGGTTGTTACTCAGGATCCCCCCACTATCCTTGTTGCCCGGAGTTTGAATACTCCCGTGTTGATTTGTTTACCTTAAAGAAAGATAATAACTTGTGATTGTTGCATTTGCATTTAGTTAAGCTCGTGTGTCACTCCGTGTGTGATTGTGTTGCTGTGTACTGGGCTTCGGCTCATTCTTGTTGTTGTTATTCTTTTTACAGGTTTTGTTGTTGATAAAGACGATGTTGATGAAATTGATGATGGTGTAGAGGTTGTTGATGTTGTTGTTCTTCTTATTGTTGTTGATGAGGATGGTGATGGTGATGATGATTGATGCGATGATGTTTGTCCCGGGTTTTGGGCGATTCTGAAGATTTGGGAGATGAGTGAAATGTGATAGGATCGAGACATTTCTTGTATTTTGTTTCTTCTTTTGTTTTGTTTTGTAAGAGGACTGGATATTTTTATACATTGTATTTTCTTTTAAGGGCTTGTTAATGCCCAATTGATTGTAACTGGTTATCTACCCCTAAGAGTAGATCATAAAGTGTTTTTATAAAGTTAGTTTCTTAGAAAACTGGTTTGCTCTGTAGGGAGTAGAAGTTTATAAGTTGTTTTATAAAATTTGATTTTCCGCTGTTAAATCCAGTTATCTGAAAATCTAATTAAACGATTTCACAATCTAAAATTGAATAGCAATGTTCAACATAAACACCTTCTTTTAAGACAACCTTACGTATAATTCGCAAGAGTTATACGTGGTTGGGGACTTGGTGTGCTTAATTTGAGAATTGAGCATGTCGGGTCTTTACAATAACTTAGCTAAGTTTAATACACTTAATCAATTTAATTCATTTTAGCTTATTAAAGTTCATTAAACCAAGTTGAACTTAAGTTCTTTATGTAAGTTCATTTTATACTTAACATCCATTTTAAATTTAGTTAGGTGTTAAGCTTGTTATATTTCAAGTTTTATTTAGTATAAACTTAACTTAACTTAATCAAGTTGTATAGAATTAATCATTTAATCTAATTACTATGCCATATTCAATTATCTCTCTAAGTCATTACCATATATTTTATAGGATTCTAATTAGTCTAGTTCATTTTAGTTTAAAAAGATTCATTAAGCTATGCTAAACTTAGGTTGATTAACTAAAACTTAAGTTCATTTTATATCTAAGAGTTCTAAACTTGTATAATAAATTCTTTAGTCGATTGGTCCTTAAGAAATTATAAAATGTTACATTCAACTACATACATTTAACCAGTGAAACAAGTTTTCAATGGATTTGAATATGTTTGGACTTGTTTTGTATTGTTTTTGTTTATGCCTATATGTTACAGCTTGAAATAAATAAAATTTAAGCCTTGATCCTTTTAGAATTTCCAAAAACTTAAAACATAAAAGTTATAGAGCTCTTTTTAATTTTTTCATAACATGTTGAATTACTCTCAATTTTAGTTTAGATGAAAAAAGTTATGATCAAAATAAAAAATAGTGTTGTGAATAAATAGAAGCACAAACAGATACATTACCTCATGTTCTTGGCCGTGCTGTTCTAGAAAACCTGTGTTCCTTAAGTTTTGAGGCCAGAGAGGAGCACGGCTGAATAGAGGAGGCCATGTACTAGTTGTGCTTCTTCTTAGGTGGGTTAAAACATGTGTTTTTAAGGCATAGATAGAAACATGACTCAATATTGTGTCCCGTGTTTCACCTGTGCTCTTTGCTCTGTTATTTCCTTACAAAACTAAACCTAGTTTACCACTTATTTTACATCATAATTCAATATTTAACATCTTAAACTCAACATATAAACTTAGAATCATCTTGTATAACATCTATATACATGTTTTACTTCATATTTCATCAAAACCGTAATTTTAACATACATGATCTTACCTAGGTTTTAACTTACAAGTTCATATATCTCTTGTTTTCTAATTTTATCACAATCCCAACTTAAATTTAGCAGTTGTTCATCATATACAAGTATATACCATCATCAAAATAAAGAAAACAACAAAACTTACATGCTCGGCTAATTTAACTAACTTAGTGTTCTCTATTACAACTCCTTTCCATATGATGAGGCTTCTGCATGCATATATTCTATCTTCTACCTTCTTTTCTATTTTCAATTTCTTCTCTAACCTTATTGAATTTGAGACTTTTTAGGTTGAATTGGAAGAAGGAAAAGAGAAAAGAAGAAGAAGAACGGAAAAAGAAAGGAAAGAAACGGGAAAGGAAAAGAATGGAAATAGAAAAATAAGAAAACATGAAAAGGAAAGAAAAAGGTAAGGTTAAGGAAAATTAAAGATATTTTTAGAATAAGGTATTGAGTTTAACTTATCTAATAATTATATTAAGTATAAAAACTAATTAAAAAATAATGTGAGAATCTATTTTATATAAATTAATAGTTTGAATCAATTATCTAACCTAGGAGTTTAATTTATCAAAATCTAACATCTAGTTTCTTAAAACGGGCATTTTTAAACAAATAGTTGAATTAAAAAATTATAGGGATTTGAGGAAATGAAAGTTAGCTAAGCTAATGTGTCATATTGTGTGTGCTTGTATTACTGTATATTGGGATTCAGCTCATTATTGTTCTCTTTCCAGGTGATGAGTATGATGGGGATGATGATGATTTGTTGATGGTGTTAATGTGATGATGAAGATGATGTTATTGATGGTGATTGGATAATGATGATTATCTCGGTATGGGTCGACTTGAGAGGAGTTTATTGAAGATTGAAAAGGATTAGAATTGCTAGATTGGTTTTGTTTTAAATTTACTGAAGAGCTGGATTTATGTTTTATTTTTAATTTATATTATTTCTTTTGAGGGCTGGTGGAGCCTGGGTTTTGTGATTTAAGTTTTTAAAGTTTTGATTTACCATGATGAACGGTATATAAGATATCTGATGGTATGGTTTTGTTTATGAGAAACATTATCTACTCATAAGAGTAGTTCTTGAAATATTTTTGTGATGTTTTATTAATCTTTATGAATTCAGTTATTTTTCATAATATAGTTAAATGACTTCTTTAAATTAAAATGGAGTAGCAAATGTTCACGATAAATAAATCCTTTAAGGAAGCCTGTGCGTATAATATACAAATGTTATAAGTGGGTATATATGTCTTGATGAAATTTTAGGACGTTACACAAGTTGTATGTATAAGTTATATATACATATATATATATTACATTTTATAAGTTAAATTATAATTCATATATATAAGTTACAAGTGATATAATATATCATCTTTATTTGTAAGTTATTATTTATATACATATATATATGTCAAAAAATATATAAGTTAATAATCTAGAGATTATAATATTCTATAAATAGCAAATAAATAGGATATTGATAAAATATATAAGTTGTATGCACAAGTTATATATACATATATGTTACATTTTATAAGTTATATGTTATATATATGTGCATGTATAACATATGGATTAACACATTAATCTATATATACTTGTATATGTGTATGTATTATATACCTCATATATAAATTATATGTTTATATATTTATATATAATGTATTTGTTATAAATAGCATATGTGTGTGAGTATGTGTATGGGTATATAAGTTTATTTATATAGTTTCTTATTTTTTTTTATCCAAATAAGGATATAATAGTGATTTTAATTTTAATCATAATTTAATACTACAATCAATAAATTAAAATAAACACTAAAAGATATATTTTTTATAATAAAATTTTGAATAAAATAAATAAAATAATATATGATTCCCAATCTATAATTAGTAATACTATTTTTAAGATATAACTTTTTTAATCCCACTCTATTTTATTTCTCCAAGTAAGTGGGCCATAAATATATAAATAAATGAAATCATCAAATAAGCCGGCCCAATTCATTTTACACTTTTTAGCACTGTTCGGTCATGTGGGCTGTTCGATTCCACGTGGAGTAATCTCCCCACAACAACACCAGAAAACTCCACCTAAACCTCAAAAACTCTCCTTTTCCTCCAAGTAAAACCCCCCAAAAACCCTTGACACAAACCGTCTTCGTACCCCCATCCAAACACCCAAAAACACCATGATTTACTCCTCAGACACCATTCCTTCTTCCACCAAAACTATTCTCTCAGTCGCAGCATCCCTCACTTTCTCCGCCATCGCCTTGCGCCTCGTCGATCATATTCCGGACGCAATTGAAACCTTCCTGTTTTCGCGTATCCGAGTTCTCGCTTCCCGGTTCACTTCCACACTCACTGTACTTATCAAGGACTCAAATGGGTTCTCACCAAACCACATGTTTGATGCTTCCATGGTTTACTTGGGAACCAAGTTATCTCCTTTAGCTACAAGAATCGATGTTCATAAACCTGTAAAGGAAGAAGCTTTAGTGGTAAATGTAGATGTTGATCAAGAATTAGTTGATACTTACATGGGTGTGAAGTTAAAATGGATTTTAATGATGTCCAGTACGAATTCGATCAATGATAAAACCAAAAAAGGGGAAGGAGCTTTCGAAACCCCGGATGAGGTATTTTCAGCTGAGTTTTCATAAAAAGCATAGAGGTTTGGTTTTGAAATCTTACCTTCCATGGATATTGAAGAGAGCTAAGGAGATTAGAGATGAAAGGAAGGAGGTCAAGTTGCATACTGTTGATTACAATGGTAGCGATTACTGGGGGGAGATTAATTTTAACCATCCTGCCACATTCGATACGATGGCCATGGATAGAAGTTGAAGGAAGATTTGATGGAAGATCTTGATAGGTTTAGGAATGGGAATGAATACTATAGACGAGTTGGAAGGGCTTGGAAGAGAGGATATTTTTGTATGGACCGCCGGGGACCGGAAATCGAGTTTGGTGGCTGCAATGGCTAATTATCTTAAGTAGATGTTTATGATTTGGATTTGAATGAGGTCCAGTGTGCAATTCAGATTTGAGGAGGTTGCTGATTGGGAACAGGAAACAAGTCGATTATAGTCATTGAGGATATGATTGTCGGAAGGAGTCTGTACAGCCGATGATGAGAAGGTGATTTTCTATTACACTGGAGGCAGTTTCAACTACTTTTGAGAAATGTTAAGTAAATCTAGTAGAGTACTAGGTTGTGATTTAGCGGTTTTCGTTATATATAATTAAATCATAAAACTACTAAAAATTATTATTACTACTCTTAAAGAGCTGCAGAAAGTAAAACTAGCTGCCCTTATCAGCAAGTGAAAGTGAGATAAATAGGCAACATGGTAGGAGTTGAGATCATGTATATAAATATAATTTATGGAAATGAAGAAAATGCATTCATGTTCATTGGTATCTTCAACGAGTGTTTGATTCTTGTAAAATTATAAATATGTCAAAACAATAATTAGTGCTTTGGACACTACAGACTGGTAGAAGTAGAATGAAGTGCCATTTGATCCTTGAAGTTAAGGACTTCTAATATCATTAGTACTCTAATATGAAGAACTAAGTACTTCCTAGTTATAAGACTGACCTTTATTTCTTCTATGATGTAACTTATTGCAGATTACTCTCTCAGGTTTACTCAACTTCATTGATGGCTTATGGTCATGTGTGGAGATAGAGGATAATAATTTCACAACAAATCATAAGGGCCGTCTTGATCCGGCATTGCTTAGACCAGGCAGATGGATCTGCACATCCATATGTCTTATTGCACCTTTGATGGTTTCAAGACATTGGCATTCAATTACTTGAGATTAATGACAGTCCCTGTTTGGAGAAGTGGAGCATCTGTTGGAGGGAGTTCAAGCAACACCGGCTGAAATTGCAGGTGAGCTGATGAAAAACTAGAGATTCTAAGAATGCCCTTGAAGGCATCATTGAGTTTCTCCGGTCCAAGATAGATGAAAGAGAAGAGAAGGCAAAATTGTGAAGAATTTTTTCACCATTACTAAGGGGAACTGATACTTCTGTATTGATATTCATCTGTAAGTAATTTTTGCAGGCACTACAAGCAGCTGTAGGTATCTATTGTCCTTTTTTCAAGTTGATAACTTCATAAAGTTGGTGAACCTCTCTTAGATGTTCTTATTACCCATTGCTTGGACTCCTAGATTTTCCTTTGCCATACCTGCGTTGGATCCTTTCCCTTCCTCATTTCCAATGGGTCTGATTGGGTATGGTAAAGGAAGGTGAAGAATCCAGCAACAAAGTAAAAGAATAATCTACAGTAGCAATGCCATTGTCATTATTACTACAAATGTCTGTGAACTCTATGCCCCAGCATAGAATATGAATGAGATGCCTGATGTCATGCTCCATGATAAGCCGGACTTGTTGGTGTGGGGTATTTATTAGAGATGAGGGGGAAGAAACTATATAAGTGACGGAAGAAGATGTTGATGGTTATGAGAGTATGGATAATGAAAGTAACGATGAAATGATTGGTATTAATGACGAGTTTGAGCCTTGAGGAGTGATTGAATTGTAAAAGAAACAAATCATTAGTATAACGGTTTTCATATTTTTGTGCACATGGTGCATATCTTATGAACATCATGATATATTATTTTAATATGTGCCTTAATTAAATAGTTTTTCTTAGTTTAATGTGAATATAGATATTTAATATTGATATTTTTGTGCATTAAAGTGATTTTAATAAATTGATTAGTATTTGTGGTTCATTTCACTTGAGCATGGGTTTTTTTTGCTTCTCACCTCAAGTGATTATAAGGCATTGCCCCTTGAGTGCGCTTTTTTGCCTTTATCAACAGTCAACACTGAGGCAACACACCAAAATGCTTTCAGAAGGCACACATCATCAGTCCCACTCTCTTCTTCTCAGAATCCAATGTATTAGATGGTGTGTCATAAGGCAAACCCCATGACTACTTCCCATCTTCTCCGGTGTCCATACGAGGAGTTGCAGATACCACAATTTGGTGTGTCATAAGTAAATTGTTATACATTTCTCATTCCCACGATTTTTTCTTGGCACAAGAGAGCACTTTTTCTTGGTGAAAGGATAGATGGGTCAAGGTATTATTAAGAATGCCCGAATTCATACCTGTTCTGGATGCGGATTTGACAATGAAACTAAAGACTATTGCTACAAGACCAAATCCCTGGCACAAAATAAGATTTCATGACTGTTGGGGTACATTCGAAGGGCATGCAGATCTTTTGCTCTTTTGCTGTTTGGGGGAGGGGGGTTGGGGAAGCCCTAATTGCTCACACCTTTGTGTGTGTGTGTGAATGCGGGTGGGGGTGGTTTGTGGAAAATTATCATAGCAAAAGAATTCATGGCACAAAAATATACACATATATTGTTTTGGCATTACTACTAATTGGTTCAGTGCGTTATTACATACATCAGACGTGGATAGATGCATCGAGAAAACATTATCTACGGTTTTGTGAATTGTTACAATGATTGGGGAAAAAAAAGGTGATATGGAGCTGTAAATTTTTGTTCAACAATCACTTGGCAGCCTGTGAGGAGGTTCAGAATGGTATGAAGTCGGAGCAGAGAATCAAGTCCTTGAAGCCGCAGTTTGTCTTCTGTACAAGTGTAACTAAGTATAAACTTTCTTTGCAGCATGTAAGACCATTTAAGTAATAGGGCCAAGATGTTTCAATGCAGCCATTTCAGAAACGTCGAAGAATGAAAACATGGCTTCCCTTCAGTAAAGAAGCATTAATCTGCTCACCAACTTTTCACCAGCAGGACCATCTCTGTTCAGCAAATATGGAAAAAATGGAATCAATCAGTACAACAGAGTAAGAAATGATGTAAGAACATAGAAGAAAATTGTTGACCTGTGACTTCGTTGCTGCCTGTCCGTCCATGTAAGCAAGCAAGTCTTCTTGCCTCATCAGTGCATCATACAATGCCTGCTTGTGAAGAAGGAATATGGCTTAACAATGATTACCAAACTGGACCATATGATAAAAGTAGTACACAGCGAATGCCCAAAAAACCAAAAGGTTAGCTTATGAATTTCCTATCCGTATAATTTCACTACTTCCGTCAGCTTAGGATATACAAACTTGTTCGATATAGTGCTTGAGGAGTAATATCACGAGTGACACTTGAATTTTGACAAAATATGCAATTAGGTATCTACACTTTAAAATTGATCAATTTAATAGCTTAACTTTGATATTGATTAATTTAGTATCTGAAAAAAATTGATAGAGATACTGCTAGTATGTACAAAAAGTTATCTTAAGTATTATATTGATCAATTTAAAATTTAAAAACTAAATTGATCAATTTTAAAGTTCAAGTACATAATTGTATATTTGTCAAAGTTTAGATATCACGCTCAATTGTTTCAATCCTTTGCTATTGTGGATAAGCACATGATGTAGTGCTATTAGCCGAGAGATCGCATGGACACGGCTTTCCACCGTTTTGGCTGCTCAGATTAGTGAAGCATTTACATAGCTAGCAGGATGAAATGGGTGATAGAGGTGGCATACTACAGAATATAATTTGCATCATTAGTAAGGAAACTGGTCTCCTTGCTTCAAATTAGAACTTTATTTTCCTCTAAAATGTCTTACGTTAATCAATGTATTATCCACTAATTTGGAAGCAGAAAGCATTTTCTATAGAGTAACATCCCCTCAATAAGGGAGAAGAAAACAAACAAAATAGTTTTAACTCCTCAGATTATTTATCACACACAACAAGGTGAACTACTCAGGCATAGCAAAGATTCAGTAGTACATATGCAGGTACTGACCTTCTTTGTAGTTATAAGCTCTGCTTCAAGTGCTTCCACACGACATATGGCAGCATTCAACAATTCCTCTTTCTCGTAAGGCATTGAATGTGGTTTTGACTGTAACATTTCTAACTTTTCCTCCAGTTCTCCAATTCTCCTCCAAGTGGATGAGAGGAGATCTCTCTGGGTAAAGCTTGGCATAGGTGAAGGGGGACGAAATTCTTGTTCCACTCTGGTACTGGGAGGGTTAACATCATGAGAAGAGTCGGACACTGCGTTAGGTTGGCTAGCACCCACCCTAGTGTTGCTGAGCGAACGATGACAAAGATGGCTGCAAAGAAGGTCACAAGCACAGACAAGAGACGAGCATATAAACTATCCGCAGTTCTATCAGCAGAAGGCACAACGGGCGATCCTGCAATGTATTTCACCAACTACGTTAGCACAAATTAAAATTTTCCATTGGCAGCAAGAGAGTGTATCGCAAAATTCTGTGCATTAGAAAATATAGACTAACTAGTTTATCAACTTTTTCTCCCTTCCCTGAGCTGTAGCAATTTGGAAATGGCCCTTTAGGTGTAGTGGCCATAATGGCCTTGCAGAGCCAGAAATCTTCATTTCAGTTTTTGAATTATATAATTTTTCTTTAAAATATTAGTTACAGTTATTGACAAATGTCAAATGATATGCCAACTTTATTCTTTAAGCCTTTAAAAGACTGAGCAACGTAGAGGCAACCCTGTCCTAATTTTATTAAATCAAAGAAGGACTTTAAAGATATGAATTGAAGAAATCCTATACAACCAAGCTTTAACAAGCCTCTACTAAATATATCCATATACCAGCTGTTATTAATTATTCAAAGTGCATCAGGTTGCAAATATTCTGTCAGACACATTTTTAGCAAGGAATCGATTAACACAACACTGATTTACAAACAGACTAGAAAATTTCCTTCCAAATATGCCCTTATGGCCCAGTGAATATACTACAAATATTTGTCCAAAGCAACGGTTCTTATCTCCACATTGCATCTGCAGAAAACTAATATAAATCACAATGTAAGAACAATATCTATCGCCATATAACAGTCTTATTTGAGAGCATATAGATTTGAAGCCAATTCTGTTGTAATAATGAATGTTAAATAAGCATCATCTTTAAGTCAAGTTATAAAACAAGAAAAAGAGCAGGCACTGCAATATGCGATAAAAAAAGGCTCCATAGACAAACTTGTTTTTGGACAGAGTTCAACGCAGCCCAAACTATTAAACACAAACCTTGAGAAGAAAGTGGCCTTCTAGGGGATATTTGCTTCTCACATGCTATGTCGACAACCTTGTCAATCATAGGAACATACTCATCATACTCAGGATATCCACCAGGATGGCTTTTCTTATTAATTGTCCTTGCCTAAACAAAAAGACATCACAAATTTTAAATTTATATGGCAGTTCAATAAGGAGACATTAAGGTGTATCTTTAAGAAGTCTTTAGTACTGCTACAAAGATTCAATCCACCTAGTATTCCCCTTTATTCTCTCTGCTATTAAGCTTCGCCTACTCTTGAAAGACAAACTAAAAAGTTTCTTTTCTGTTAATCTATAGCTTCTTACATAGCATGAGTCCATATTAAACAATAATGTCAAAAATAATGATATGGCATATTGGAAGTCGCTTTCCAACCAACTAATATATAAGCTTAAGCTAGTGTGGGCTTTCCAAATTCATTACTCCCCCTAATTTGTGGACTAGGATTTTGACTAAAATCTATCAAGTGCAAAATTTAAATTGGAATGAAATGATGTGGAGATTTCACCTAGAAACTTCATGCTATTAAACCATGTCAAGATGAGCATAACAATTATAGCATGCCCTCTAGGCTATCTATCTTAAGATCTATTATGTACATTTAGATATATGTCCCTAGAATGACAGCATGTGTACCGTTGATCCCAGGATAGCGTATATTTGTTATGAATTTCAGCAATTATGCTAATGTCAGTACTCAGTATCAAGCATCTAGGTTGGTTACCTTATGACCAACTAGAGCCACAACCTACAGATTCTTATCACAATAAAGTAAGAGCAATCAACTCTTTACACTCTTAACCCGGAAGAAAAAAGGTAAAAGTTTCAATTTTTTTGTCTAGAACCAGTCAATCATGAACACAAAATATTTCATATGCAAGCTTCTATTAGAGGACAATATTTTGCCAAAGGGAGCATCCAATTAAAACCATATGTAGATTTTTCAAAACA
Organism: Combretum micranthum; assembly: GCA_024138025.1. NCBI lineage: Eukaryota > Viridiplantae > Streptophyta > Magnoliopsida > Myrtales > Combretaceae > Combretum > Combretum micranthum. Next base: position 1,202,695 of record JAMXBD010000187.1, on the reverse strand, counting down.
AGATCAGTTTCAAAACCCTGCAAGTTAAAACACATCTATAAAGCTTCTAAATTACAAATTCCATCAAAATTAAACTACATTTTGGCAATTTCATACTTACTTCCTCACATACTGGAGTCAATTTTGGAAGTAAATAAGCCCTGCTTGTTTGTGGAGAAGCAATTTCTTCTACTTCAGACCCTGACTCCCCAGTGGATGTATCACTGCTCTTAATCTTCTTCCAGAAAGAGTAGAGAGAGGGAAAAATTAGATAATACATTTACGTTCTGATTCCTACTGAATAGCAGACCATATTTTGGATATTGTGCATACCCTAGGACGGCTTGGCTTCTCGCAAGAAACAATCTTTCCCTCAGAGTTTAGAACTGTCACTATCTGTCTGGAACACCGGGCTCCACCACTAAGGACCATCTGCACATTGGCAAACCCTTTCTTAATATACAATAAAATTAGAGAGAAGAAAAATCCGAGTAAATTCAGATAAAGAACTTAAAATTTGACCTTTAATATGTTGGGGTCCTTCCATGGGCCTTTATCAGACCTCATACAACCCCCCTGGTCAGCACAAGTACAGTTACCTCCAAGAAATTCTGGCAACTCACTGAACAAACCCAAATGGCTAATGTTATAGATTACTAAATAAATGCAACACTAATAATAATAATAATAATGATTAAGGAAGATTTCCTTACCTTGCATCAATCACTTCGAGTAATTTGCTTTGGTACTTGTTCCCAAGAACCTGAGAACAGATTTAAAAATCAGACCCAATTGCACAATACTACTATCATTTCACTTTTATGTATGGTCAAAAGCAGGTACAAAAAATGGAACTACTAAAATATACATGAATCTTGGAGGTTGTTTTGGGATCCAGAAATGACTTGATTGAGTTCCAGAGCCATTTGAAACCCGGACCAGCATTAACGATGAACATTCTGAATAGTGTCTGTAAGTTAATCAAAATGTGAGACCACATTTTACAAAACTACCATAGATCAAGATCAAGAAAAAAAAAAATCAGGTTTGGGTGTCGGACATAATGTAATAAAAACCATGACAAGGTACATACTTCTGGGTAGTTGTCCCCATCAATTTTCTGCAGCCTCTTTATGAGGTTAATTGCATCATTACTCAGGTTCTTAAACCCCTGCAACAAAAAATTACAAAATGAGCATAAAGGCTTTTTAAGTCAGCGGATTTGGTTGTTTCCTTTCAAAAAGTCCAGTTGATTATATAAGATACAGAAAACATACCAAGCCTTGCACATCTAATATTGTCGTACTTGAATCAATATGCCTTTTTGCAGCAACAGAGCAAGCTGGAAATTTTAATGCAAAGCTCCTTTCAAACTCCTGAACATGATATCTGACATACCTATCCATGGTAGTCACTTGCATAAGTTTCTTTGGGTCAACTTTTCCAAGCCTTTCAATATAAACAGGTCTTCCCTCCCTGTCCACACCGTGGTAACCTTGAGGGTAGTATTGTTTTACTTCATTGAATTCAGAGAAGTCAAAATCCTAAAAACATTAAAAGAATGCTGATCAAAATCCCACCACGCATTGGTAACATCAACCTATCATGTGTTGGTAGAAATTCTAACTGATTAAAACAATGTTTATCATCAGGCAAGATTTCAAGTACAAGAAATTCTTGATCAGATCATAACCAATTAATTAATTTATTTTTTGCTTAAGATCTGGGCGTGTGCTCATTTTTAAGGACAAGCAAGCAAAACTAAAATACCTCTAAGACTGTGTCTGCACCAAAATCTTTCCTCCACTTAATCATATCTGCCCACATACATTTTGCTTTTTCAATATCAAACTTTCTTGCTTTCAAGAACCTGCATACAGATATGTATATTGCATAGACAATGATAGGAAGATTGTAAGAGCTAATCAAACCAACACTTTAAATAAAGTATGTCAGATCAAGGTAGAACAAAGGACAGTCATCAGCAGGCATGTCCGTGCATATGCAAATTATGAAAGATCACCTCAACAACATATGGTACTCATCATGTCTCAAAGGTAGCAGCTCATCTGCAATGAGTGCCTGGCGGAACGAATCCACTGCTCGTAGCTCTTCAACATTCCGAACGTCCTCGATTGCAACAGAGCTAATGTGATTATCGCTCTTCCTGTGGCCTTTTCTCTTGAGAGAACGCCTGAATTTACTTGAAGCATTAATAGCTTTCTTCTTCAGATTCCCGATCTTTGTCCTACGATCATCTTCTGAAGTTTCAAAATCCGACTTCCGCTCTCTTCTTTCCTCATGACCAGAAATTCCCTCAAAGCCTTCAACAAAGCATCAAATTCAACGCCAAGTTTCAGTCAAATCCAGTACAGATTATCATTTTGCGTAATGTCAGGATCACTATACTAATTTCACTCAATTGCTTATGCAACAAATCAGGTAGTCCTTCTTAAAGTTAAATCAAATCTTCATGATCAAAACCATAAGTAAACAAACTAGCGCTTCATGTTAACACAGCTCACAACACCTGACAACTCTTTCACAAGATTGCGAACTTCTACACAGATTCAAATATATAGATATAGATATACAATCTCATCCTCATTAACACCAAAGCAATCAAAGAAAGTACCTGATTACGGATATTCCAAGGAAATTCCAAACTAAACGAATCAAAAGCGATCAAACACATGAACAACCACATAATCACAAC